>JANTCA010000469.1:0-12667 GCA_024741275.1 Chironex yamaguchii
GCTGGAACATGTTGTTTGATCCTGTCACCCAATCTTTGAGAAGTGCGACCTACATACCGAGCTTCACATCGGCTTTTTTGTGTGGTAGGTAAACAATCCTTGTGAAAAAAGGCAATTTTCAAGTTTTGTACCACAGAAAGATTGTTCAATAATTTTGGAAGCACACAGTGAATGTCCGTCTTATGATAACGTATCGTAACAAACACAGTTGGAAACCACAAATCACGTTTACTTTCACCTTAAAAGTATGTTGGTTCTGACACATTTCACACACAAGGGGATGTCCTTAGTCTCAGGAATCGGAATCCAGCATATACATATCAAAACTTAAATTCAGGAATTTTCCACTTACTCAACGCTGGACGCTGGAGCCTCAGGGTTATGATCTCACTTCCCGTTGACTGCCATCTAGTGCCACTACTGCGGTAATGCAGTACTCACAATTATACACACACATATACCTATATATATATATATATATACACACACACACACGTCAATCATCTATGTTTATTAAATGTATATTAACTTCAAGAAATAAACACTATTTAACGTTTCGAATAATTCTTCAGAAAACTGTTCAAACTTATATATATATATTTATATTACATATTTTATATTTAATATATTCATATATATTATATTCATATTATATATTTTATATATTATATATATATTATATTTATATATAACAGAATCACAGAAAATGAAAAAACTGATTCTCTGTTACTCTGAGTTTCGTGATATAAATATATATATATATATTTATGTCGGCTCTACTGACACGTTAACATATAACATTAAAAACAACAGCAAACAACACAAAAGTAATATAACAAGATATATGACCATGTTTTACATAACTTACAAACAAGTGCAGTTTTAAAAGATGATTACCTTGAGGCGTCTACCGGGAATACCTCATCTTCTTTGAGGCCCTTGACTGACCTGAGTATACAAAAAATAAAAGTGATAGCTAACTGCTGCATCCTCACATCCGTCTAGAATATTCACATCCCAACAAAAAAAAAATATTTCTTCTACCTCTCATAAACCAAAGTCAGGCAGATTCGCAATTTTACCGTTGTTGGATAGCATAGAACAGGTTCTTTAATCCCGATATTTCATAAATAAAGGGCACCAAATAACACCACATGCTTTTATTACTAAAGGGACATCGGAATAAGAAACAAACGCTACGTAAACCGATACGTTGTTACCAACCTAGCCTAGATAAATTGACGAAACAAAGGCGCATCACCGTTAAAGAATGAACTTTGCATAAGTCCATGTTATACAGTTATACAGTTGCAATTCTATGAAGGAGGTATACAGATGCAGCTGTAGCAAAAGTTAAATCAGGTAGGGACTATGAAGGGTGGTATTCCATGCAAACCATTGCCACCTCTAAGATCTTAATCGGTTACAAGTGGACATGATCAGTTAGTGTTTCCTTCGAAAATTCTCATATTATTTTAATTACCTTCCATACGAGTTCGTGATTCGCATGCTATTGTATGTGAAGGCGTGACCCTCTATCTGACGCTTACTTATGTAGATATACATTAGAGATGTTTAGGTCCATTGTTTTCAAGTGCGCAACCGATCTGCGCAGTTATGCGGGAATTTGGAACATTGGTTTTTGAACTTGTCAAGTCGAATCTTGCGAACTTGTAATAAGAATTAGCAGTTACAGAACATCCAGATTTTTCTTCTAATAATGCTAATACGTAGTTTTTATCGACTTTGTCCTCACAGTAAAGGTAGGGAGCTGTTGCTACAGCGTCCGCCATTTCAGGCTGGTTTTAAAGAGAATTATGTACAAAGAATCGGTACGAGAATGAGTTCGACTTCCTGACATGGGGCGGTACTCCTACTCCAACTGGATTTAACCTCCCCAGGAGACACAAATACTTTGTTACATACTGTGAAACCTCTCTATAGCAGACACCAACGGGAGTGAGAAAAGGTGTCCGCTATAAAGAGTTTGTCCACTTTCCTTCTGATTCTTGACAAAAGAGATCCAGTGAGGCCCGGATACTACATTCTAGCTTAATTAGTTTAGCTGGGACGTAAATTCAGACCACAGAGTGACCTGGTGGACGCACAGTATTTGAATTTTTGTCTCCAAAAAGTGGCCCTTGTAGTGGAGGTTTCGATGCAGCAAAATGCGGGAAAAACTTCACTCAGAAAAAAAACAGCATTCATTTCAAACGTGCAAGAGAGAACCAACAACAGTGGAAGACAGAAATGCAGTTGCCATAATAAAAATAGATTCCATGGGAGAAGAATTTATTGTTGGGCATACTCCGAAAAATATAGTGTCTATAGTGTTAAAAGTGTGTCCGTTTTCCTCACTCTTCCCAATTGCTCCATGGAAGCAGAGGTTTAGGACAAAAGAATAAATCGTGGAGGTGGCTATGGGCTGGAAATTCCGTTTCAATATCATTTTCTTGGTCCTGCAAGTGCCAGAGAATGGTTAGAAATGAAACTGGAAGGAATCGTAAAAGAGATGACTGTTTCTAAATGTTTAAAATAAAATAACTTGTGACAAATTTATTGCAGGTTTTTTTCCACTGTCCGCTATATAGACGTTTTCCAAGGGCAAACTTCCATTCGGGAGACAGAAAAGGTATCCGCTATAAAAAGGTTTTGACATAAGAGTTTGACTGCAATTCAGTCCGTCTATAAGTAAACTGTCTGCTATTGAGAGGTGTCCGGTACATGGGATGTCCGCTATAGGGAGGTTTTTACTGTATCTGTGTAATGTGCCTGTCGATTCACTAAGCGGATCTGGTGAATGAAAAGAGAGTTTCCGTGAGGCAGCACCACAATAAGAAATACAACAGCGCTCTGCACTCTAAAAGACGCAACGAGGCAGTCTGGTTTATAGGATTTGGCTATCACCAGCCAACTAACACGTGACCTTAGTTTATTAACGTTGAATTAATCCCACAACCCACGTTACAGTTTTTTAAGTTTCAAAATCATCCACAATAGTATTTACTTGAATAAAACTTCCACGTGATACTAATTCCAGTCTGAAATGCGAAACCACAATTGTTCTGTAACCAAAGTTATTTAGAAACATTTAGGTTGTCTTTCTTCATAAAAATGAGCACGCAACAGTGACCTTGACATCTGATGTTGTTCAAAAAAGCGGAACGAGGTATCCAGTAACAATTTACGCAGCACGTTCCACTCGTTGCCTCTGACGACGCTCAAACCGAACGCGTGATGTTTCACGTGACGAAGTGTTCATTGTCTTTTCATGCATCCCCCATAAGGGGTAGACAAGGCGGTGTCTTACTCCTAAGTTTCATGGTCGACAACAAATAACTGTAATACGAGTCTTAATAACCAATTGTTCCTGGCAACAGGTAAAGTAGGTGTTCTCTTATTAAAGAAAGATTAAAGAAACTGATGATAACAGGTCTTACGACACCATGATGTTTAAGGGAACTGAGTTAGTCTGCCCTCTTTCTGTCGTTTCTTAATCGTGACCGAACAAAAGCCAAATGTATACACAAACTCGCATAAATTCGACTATTTAAAACAGAAAGGTTTGTTTAACTACAGTAGTAACTTTCAAATAAAATTATGACTAAGAAGTGAACGTGGCGAGCTCATCTATTGCAATACAGAAACAAGTCAAATTCAGGCGTAAGTTCAAAACTACACAACTGAATTAAGGCCGGCTGTTTACCAATTTTTCTTTGGCCCAAGCACACTGATACTTAGCATTATATTCCATACTTAAATTATCTTGTTAGGACAGCGCTACCAAGTAATGAGAACAATAAAGGCAACGGTGTCTTCCACTGACATACATCCTAGGCATCAAAATACTTCGATGCATCTGACTGACTTCAGACTCGCAAAGTGCAGCCAATAGACAGTCATGCAAAATTCAAGATTTATAAACGAATCAAACAACTTACCATCCGAAAGTCGTTTACGGCTTCGTGTAGAGCGTAATATTTTGTCACCACCTCTCACACGCGAGTCATTTCCCTGAATTCGCTTCAAAACATAACTCATGTCTTCAGTGTGTGTTCCATCCTGTGCTCGCTTTTTCTTTTTTGGTTTCGTGCTGTTTTCTCCCTGGGGTACCGTGGATTCTGGCGAAGCGTCTCTTTGTTGTTGTGCATCGTAACCTTGATCAGTACTTTCTGGTTTCTCAGATGTTGACTGCACGTGACGTTCTGCACTGACGGCCGGATTGCCATAAACTTTTTCCACCTCTTCGATAACCAAACCTGTCTCTGCCGCGGTAAATTGTGACTGATCTTTGTCTTCTGCCACGACGGGGTTCTCATCTAAATCAATCACTTCATGAGACGTTGGAAGTGTTGAACCAGTGCTGTTATCATATTCCTCGCTATTACCACCTTCATCCTCTCCTTCTGAGACATCAGCAGAATTATTCACTTCGATACACTGCTCACCAACGGCATGAGCCAAGTCTGTTGGCTGAGAGTTTCCTTGATCTCTAACAGAATCCTCCGCCGGGATTAGCATATTATCCCCAACGATATTCTCCTCCAAATGATATCCAGTATAATAGTGAGTGTTCATGTTTAGACTCTCAGTCATCTTGATTTCACAACTGTCGTCAGCCTTGACTGGAACGTTCCCTTCAACAATTGAAACTTGAGCCAAAGTAACCGTTTTCGCCTGGTCAAGCTTTGTTAGGTTGGTATTTTCCCTCATCAAGCCCTTTTCACTGGCTTCGCTTTCAGTGATTGGTTTAGGGTCACTGCTGTTTGCAAATGCAGTCTCAGTATTAACTGCGCTTTGCGTTGGATTTTCAAAAAAGCTCTCTTTTTCTTCACAAGTGAAGCATGATGATGGAATTTCACTTAACTGGGAGTCAGCTTTATCACCACTCTTGCATATACTTTTTGCATCACACGCTTCAACACGAAGCTGACTAGAAATCTCTCCATTTTTCAGCCCGACTACAGGACTAGTATTTTCGACGCAGGGGGGAAAAAGATCAGTGGGTAATGGTGCCTCCGTGGTAACAGGACTGTCATCAGTTGGTGGCGGTGGCTTAGTCCCTACAAGTTCGCTGAGATATTCGTCGACGATGTCTGCGGTCGAATCATCCATAACACAGTTTCGGTTAGGGAAACACGTATTTACCACGGCTGCGGTTTCACTTAAAAGGGGTGGTGTGTCCGGTAAAATGGATTTTACAAAATCAGTTGACGTTAAGAGGCCCTGTTCTTTGTATAGTAACAGAGGTGGTGTTGCAATGAAATCTAGCTGACTTAGATGACTTTCTTCAGTGGATGGAGCTTCTGTAACCGTCTCGTCCATTCCACCCACTCCTTCAATTTTGGCGATTATTATTTCCGTGTATTCACTGACAATATTCTTTGGGCTACTCTGATGTCGTCGACACGCTGGGACATCAGGCGTTGGTATTTTGCTTACAGTTCCTTGTAACATAGCAAGAGGAGAAGAACCTGCATCTAAATTATCACAGCCTGCATCTCGTTGAGCATTGCATATAAGTGGCCTCAAACTCAAACAGTGGCCATCAGAACCTGAGTTGATGGCAAGAGTAGGTTTGCACGCTGCAAAATCCATTCGTTGTGGAGCAACTGCGTTGTTGTTGGGGTCATATTTAGGCTGACTGGAAACGGATATTCCGCAACAGTTTACTGGTTCTGTTGCTCTGTCTTTGACAGAGCACTCACCTTCGACGTCAAATTCTGTTTTAAGACCTTTCTCATTTAATTCTACGTCACTCAATTCCAGATCATCAACCGAGTCACTACTTGACTTTCTAGAGCGAAGTACCATGACATGGGATGATGAGGATGAAAATGAATGCCTTCTGGGTCTTTTGGATCGAAAACACGTGTGATAATTACCCGTTAGGCAATCACAGATATCAGAATCCATTAATTTACGAACAGGCCTGCGCTCATTATTTGGATTGGACAGCTCACAATCGAGTGACGGTGGAGCAGGTGGCGTTGATGCCTTCCTCAGGCTAGACCTATGCTTGGCAGCTGCTAATCTGAAGGCAGCACTCATATCAAGAACTTTAATACCAATCTGGCGTTCGTCCACAAACGTTATTTTCACATTTTCGGTCACAACGTCCCCTTCGGGAGGTACAAGTTCAGTCTGGCACGAAACTGTTCTTTGACCGGCCATAGCTGAACACGCGGCATCCGGGCTGCCAGTTTGGCTGGCGATGTTAGTTTCCGAAAAGCAAATGTCACTTAGCATCTGTAACGCTGCAAAGTTATGGTTTGACGTGTCTTTCGTGGTAGTCTCTCTTCCACCAAGAGGTTCGTTGCTGCATGTGAGACCTCGTGATTGGCATTTAGCAATACGTTCAGGTTTGCTGCACTGAAGCGGCATCATATCTTTACCAGGTGACACTGAGCTTATGGGGACGGGATCTTTTACCACGCTACTAGAAAATACCTTTCCTGTACTCACGATGTCCATACAGCTTAGTTGGCCTTGATTGTCGCATTTGGCTCCTTGATGTGAATATCTCACTAGTTCTGATTCATACGTAGGTCTCTCATCTTTACTACAGTCAATTTCTTCTACCGTACTCATCAACTCCATACTTGTCGTCTGACTTGAAGTGCTTTGTTTTCTTACTGGTACGCTTGTTTTTACGGCATGCACCACGCATTCTCCTCCCTCTGTCTTCATCACGTCTTTGACGGTCCTATTTATCACATGGGGTGAAACTACCCCTGCAGTGAGCTCGGCATGGTCTATGGGTCGGATATTTTCAAGCCCATTTTCATCAAGACATTTCAGTTTCTCTGATAACTTAAGAAAATCCCCTTCTACGGCTACACAGCGCTGACGTGCATCGTCAGTTGCTGTACCTTGTGATATTCGAACCACTCTTTTTTTGTCACACAACATACCATGTGATAAGGTCGGGTCATTGCTGACCGCACTGGGTCTTGCATCGCTTCTACTTTCGTGAAGAGAGGCTCTATTGCATTGAGTCTCATTCTCACGACCAAAAGTTAAGTTTTTCTGCCTTTCTTTCGAGGCTGCTTTGCTGTTACTGGGTCTGCCTGATGGGCGTGTTCCTTTGTTTGCTGTGCCTAATACCCTTCTACTTGTCAGACTCCTTCCTTGTCTTCCCTTTAAGTCTTTGCGTGGCGGGAACACTGGTAATGTTGGTCGCTTGAATTTGTCATTGTCCATCAGTGATATCTCGGAACCATTGTTTATTTTCACTTTCACGATGCCAACTGACTTCAAACGATCGTCCCCTGACACCGCTAAGTCCCGTAACTGCTTCGCAGCCGAGAAGGATAACTCAAAAGTTACCTTGATGTCATCTAACGGATACATGTCGATGTGACTCAACAGCCTCGACTATACCTCAAGTTGCGTTTCCACGAAGACTGTTTGTTGGCATCTTGCAATCCCTAACAACGACAAAAGAGTAAAAATAGATTCAAAAGATGGGAAAGATGGGATTTGGTCATGTTGAGGCAAGACAATTAGTTGGTTTTTCACTGTAACATGGTTCATCTAGATGCTTCCAGTGCTCGCTGAGAGACCGTTATCATAGATGAAAACAATCATGCTGAAATTACTAATGCCCTCTTCTTATGGAACACTTCCAATCGTTCAAACAACACTTACGTCTTGGGGTCTTTTTGTAGTAGCATTAAAAGGTAAAGTAAATAAATACCTTTTAGAACCGGACATCATACTACTATTTGCCATAGCACTACGTATATGCAGTTCTACTGACACAGAGAATATACTTAGAACTGAGAAGAGTCTTGATATGAACACGGTTTTTGTGGTTCAAAAAAGAAAAAAATATTTTAGTTATACAACATGTTTCTCAAGTTCATCTTCATCAAAGCATTAGATTTTCTCTGATCACTTGAGAAAATCCCCTTCTACAGTCACACAATGCTGACGTGAATCATCAGTTGCTGTACCTTGTGATATTCGAACCACTCTTTTTGTGACAAAACATACCATGTGATAGGTTCAAGTCAATGCTGAATGCACTTTGTCTTTCATCAGTTGTCATTTCACAAAGAGAGGCTCTGAGTCTCATTCTCACGATTACAAGTCTTTCTGCTGTTCTTTCGAGGCTGCTTTGCTGTCACTGGATCCACCTGATGGTGTGTTCTCTAGTTTGCTCAAGCCATTAGTCGCAGCGTGCTTCCATTCCTTACACAATAGGATCTTCGTGTATTATATCATGTATGCTTGACCACGCACTACAGGGCACAACAGTCAGTATTTGAAAGGCACTATCGCATGCTTCACTGATCTTGGTAAGAATGAGAGCATGAAGCATTTTATGTTGACAATCGTCTCCCTTTTTTCTCCCGTAGATTAGGGATCATTGGGGGTTGCAGCCCCCAGTTCTGTGCTAGATATTGCCATTGCAAGGATTGATGGAGAAATTGTATAGAGTAGTAACGACAGGCAATAGGCAGTAGACACTAAGCAATAGGCAATATACAATAAGTAAAGTTCAAAGTTTTCACCTCTCCAAGTGACTAAAAGTTTAATGATGCAATGGAAAATCTAACAAATGTTAAAAATATTTTGATTACCAACTTTAAGATATGATTAAACAATAACATTATAAAATCATGAAGCACGGGCCGTTCAAAAAGTACGTAGCAATTGGGGCTGGAGGTTGGAAACCTTTACAAAATTTTAGGGGGTAGTGATGTGACACTGAATCCGTTATGTAACGCCAATATTCGTAACATTCTAAATGAAGTTTGTACTGATGATTTTTCACAATGATGAAGTTATGTCAACCTGATCTGATGCAACTGAGGACTGAGTACAATGTTTGAGCTTTGTTGTATCAAAAATGCATCGTTGACGATTTTTCCAAACTTTTAGTCACTCGAAGAGGTCAAAACTTTGAACTTAACGAATTGTATATTGTCTATTGCTTAGTGTCTACTGCCTATTGCCTGTTGTTACTACTCTATACAATTTCCCGATCAATCCTTGCAATGGCAATAATCGAGTACAGAACTGGGGGCTGCAACCCCTAATGTTCCATCATCTACGGGAGGAAAAAGGGAGACAATTGTCGACACAAAATGCTTCAGGCTCTCATTCTTACCAAGATCAGTACAAGCCACCAAGATCAGTGAAGCATGCGATACCGCTTTTAAATACTGACTGTTGTGTCCTGTAATGCGAGATCGGAATGAGGTCAAACATTCGTGATGTAATACATGAAGATCCTATTGTTTAAGGGATGGGAGCACGCTGTGACTAATGGCTTGTCTAGTTTGCTGTTCCTAACGTCCTTGATATATAGAGTGTTGATCAGTATTGTGACGAAGATAAAATCAAAAGTCAACGAATAATGTATTTTTCAGTCGCACAAAATATCTATCTATATAATGTATGTGTACATGTTTGTGTGCATCATGCACACTGCCACTGTTAGTAACTCTGCCTCAATGATGCTCCAAAATAAAAGTAAACAGTGGCAAGATTTTGACAATAAAACTGACATGCAGAGCATGGTCAAAAAAGATCACTTTTGGACTTTCCAAGCTAAATGGAAGAACATCTGTGTACATATAGCCTAGACCTATTTAAACCATGGATGGGAAGTTTGTTTCATTGCTGAAAATACATCAGTGTGATCGCAGCACGAATTCAACATTCTTCATAAGTGGTATCAAAACATGTGACAAATAGTTCCTCTTGAGTCACCCTCATGTTACAATTCATTGTGTACAATTCTCGCCTGGTTCAGGGATAGCCTCACCAATAGGTCATTGATATCTAAAGCCTTACTTGTTCTCCAGATATCATATAGTAATAGACAACGAATTGTGTTGCAGCATTGTCTAGGCCATAAAACAGTTCATAGACCAATTTTCATTCACAGCTTTTGAAGTTACACAGTGGTGTTTGCCACAGAGCAATCCTGACAAAAAATATTTGAATGTATAAATCAACAATAATTGTTTCTCAGTATTCGTGCATGTCTCATTCCAAGAAGGCACTACGAGGCATGAGATCAGTCACTTTGCTGTAAAAAAAGAAAGAAAAAGTACAGATACTGCAGAGGCTGCCAAGAGGACCTTTTCTAAAAAACCTATGCAAACTTCAGACTAAGACTCACCAGCAAGCCTTTAATCTAAAAAATACATATCTTCTTGCCAACACTAAGATCAAGTACTTGCCAGATTAATTACAAAGAAACACAAGTTGTTAGTAGTTTCCAACAGGAAATATTTAATGATCGATTAAAACCCTTTTTTATCCTACCTCATCCCCTACTGAATTGTACCATTAAATTTTTACTTCTCAAAATTTCAGCTAATTTAACAGTTGCATAAATCAAGATGCCAAAGGTGTTAGGATGGATTGGCAATGCATAAAAGTGAACATTATAACAGGAAGCAAGTTGCAGCTATTTACTATTTGTCAGATATAAAAGAAGAACTGCGGGATTGGTATTATAAAAACTCACTGAGGTAGCTACTAAGTTTGGGACAAGGACCGGGTTCCAGTCAATCGCGATCAGGATTTGGACAGGTATTGTATGAATTTTGTAGGATAATAGTCCTCCCTGAAATAAATATTTTATCTTGCTACAGTATGCGAAGTACATAATGTTCAGCAAGGTTATGCAGTATGTAATCATTAACTATTTGAAAGTATCTAAGTAAATACTCCAGTGCATTAAAAATCACTCAGTCCTCGTTACCTTCAAGTTCTTCTACCATGATACCATCACTTTCATGCTTTCCACAATAGCATCAGATTCTGCTTTGGACACATCAGAGGGTGGCAATGATAGAGTGATGTTGTTGTAACCAACTGCTCAATGATTATATTTTAAAAAACAGTAGAACCTCCCCATTTTGGAAGTAGTTGATTCTGTTTTTACCATTGACATTAGATGCCAATTTTAATTGATGTTTCATGAGCCTATAGAACATAACTATCTGACCTGTTTAGCAAATGCAGACATTCATTCACATATCACACACAGCTATTTCCACTGACCCGCATACTAGCTACTGTGCTATTAGTAAAAGCATGGACTTGGCTGTTTCAAAATCCAAGCCTGAACGAACACTAAATTTAGGATGGCAGGAGTTGCAGATTTTGGCTTGTCAAACTAATGCTGACAACTGCAAATGGCTTAGGAGGAAATAAATCAATCAATTGCCTTTCTAGTGAGACTGACAGTGACAATGTGGCCATTCAATGCTAGTTTTTCAATTCAATTCAGTAGCTTGCATTTAAACAGAACAGGAAAGTATGTGGCAACATTTTAGGATTCTTTGATAATTAGAGTTGTCAAAATGTGAAGTAAACAATGACAAGACAGCTACTTCAGACTTGGGAGATTATTGAGAAATGTGAACCAAAATGATAATTTTAAATTTTGAGTAATTAAAAAATATATACCCTTTGATCTTTCTCGAAGGTTAATTCATGATTATTAAGCATACACAATCTACAATAATGTAATTTCATCTGGAAGAGGCCACTAGTTATGACGACATGTCACATCATTGCAAAAATCAACATCATGCAAATAGTCTTGGGTCATGTTTTACCTTACGCATCACTGGAAGTCAAGTAAAGAAAAATTAGGGTAGGGACAAGAATAAACAAAAATCATGAGACTCGTGTCACTTGCAACCGTAAGCATGCAGTATTGGCTAATGCAGAAATAAACCTTCACCATTCTTTCAAGCAATCTGATTATTTTGAATCCCTACTTTACTTAGGAGTATGTCAGCACACTTTTTTGACTCACTGCATAATACTGACTGGTCTTTATAAGGATTTAAATTACCCATGCTTATAAACTAGCAGAAAATGGCAGCTGCTAGTGGAAATTGAATTGACTGGCTCAGGTCTACCTTTGAATTGCTTTGACTCCAATATTGTTTGCAACTGTCATTGGTCCTTGTCAAAGACTTGTCAACCAGTACAAGAAATCCTTTTGGATGATGGTATCAATAACAGCCGGCTGCTTTTTTTACAAATAAATATGGACACATTGTCACCCATACTTTAACTTCTTACATCCTTCAAACCTTTGTGCTGTCATGGCATGGAGGATTGAGTGTTGCTTTTTCACTCTGAGGGTTACCAGTTCGAGCCCAGTCAGCTCCCACTTAGTGCAGTTATTGTGGTAATGCTCCACTCTTGACAAATATACGAAAAGCACTCTGTCTGTTGAGGTATTGCATATATCTGACACTGATGAAGGCTTAAGCCGAAATAAAGAAAAAATAATGAATTTCCCCTTACCCACCGCTGGGTTTCGTCTCGTAATACCAAGTAATTTGAATGTCCTTCACCAAACCTTTGTGCTGTGATGGCACGGAGGTTTGAGTGTTGGCTTTTGAGTCTGAGGGCTGCAAGTTCGAACCCAGTCGGCTCCCACTTAGTGCAGCTATTGTGGTAATGCCCACTCTTGACGAATATATATGTATATATATATATATACTAATTGACGACAAACGATAAATTCGTTACTCAGAGTTTCACGCCACGATGGACGATCTTCAGAAGAATTGAATTTCATTAATTATAAATTGCTTATATACACAAATTGTTAGTCGGGTTTTGCGACTGTACTGACAAGAAACTTATTCCCGTGACGGCACTTAGATACAAGCTCGGT
>JANTCA010000470.1:0-12667 GCA_024741275.1 Chironex yamaguchii
TACTACTAAGCTTTTTTGTGTGGTAGGTACACAATCCTTGTGAATGGATGGCAAGATCTTTCTAGTCGTGAAAACAAAGATTAATACTTGTAGCTATGTAAAAGAAATAAGTTATCAGAGGGTTTTCAGTGGTGAGACCGAGTTGGTAGATCAATTGATTGTAATTATAACTTTATTTCTATTTCTCAGACAAGACCTCAACAATCTGCAAATAGGAAAATATTTGAATAAGTAGGGCTTGTTTGCCTTAAGCTTGAAGATTAGTTGACGGGACAAATAAATTTGTACTGAAAAATCGAGCATGAGTGCAACTATGGCTGTTTAAAGAAAACGCGATGGAGTAAAAGGAAAAGTTCTGTACAGCATTTAAATAGATAGGGACAAGTTAAAAGGGTGGATCAACGTCCACACTTTTCTTGATACGGGAAAGAAAAGAGAGACATTGACTGGTTAGGTCCAGATAACGAGGTGGATACAAGCTGGATGGATGCTGACCACAAGGTGGATACTTGAACATTCAACGGAAGTCTTCCTTCAAACTCATTAGAAGTTTTTCCTTGGCAGCTTATTGTATTCTTGTATTTTTGAGTTAGTTAAATACTTTTAGAGTTCAGATCTAGAATTGCCATTAGTTTCAGGTGGCCTTTTTCAGAAACTAGAGAGGTGTCTTTGAAATCACCTGGAAGTGATTTGGTGAAAATCTACTTTACTATCCGTTAAATCTGGAGTTTCATTAAGAAATAAAAGCAATGTTCAGGGTACGTAAACATTTGCTTATGTGATATGGTGTATCAAGAATAAACTTCATGATCAACTTCTTTGTCATGATCCGAGAGCCACAAGGTCTCACTAATTTATTTTCATTTGCTATTTTATTCTTTTCATTTCTTCTATAATACTTAACAATCGTTGACTTTGATAAATTTGACAGATCTTTTGTAGGTTTTGCTACAAATTAAATTTCAGTGATTATGACTCAAAATATTTGACATGGTCACTTTTAATACTTTTTATGTTGTTTGTAAAATATTGTTGTCGCACTCATGTGGGAAAAAACGAGATAAGCTATTGTCAGAATATTGATTTTTTTTGCGGATAGAATATTCTCTTCTGATATCAGATTATGTCGAAAGGCATCTAACATCTACTAACAATGTCGCAGACACCGTTTACAGACTACGAGCAAGAGACGCATTTGCTTTTCTCTAGTTGCAAGTGGTTTATGCTGAGAACATGCCGTTTGACTCCATACGGTAAAGGTCGATATTGATAAATAGAAATGACATCGCCCACGTTGTCACCTATTTTGCCCTCTTCTTCCGGCCCTGTTACCGTCGCCTCGGTTTCGTTTGGCGCTAAATTTTGAAAACAAACAGCAACACTATTTTGCCTTCCCTATTTTGTTGAAAAACTGTAATGGTTTTAGATTTCTCTATGTGATCGCTTCCTAAATATGTCACAGAAACGCAGCTCACAGTAGTCAAAGGATTTTTTGCTTACCCACGTTTCTTTATTTCCCCGTTTTTCGCGATTTAAGCTATTTAACTACCAATTTCACTTTGGCTTTGCACTGGTTCTTCCAACGAATGAAGTGGAAATAAACTCTCCTAGCAATGGATGATCACGCTTTTGTAGACGTATACTGTGCATTTAAGCATACGACATTCAGAATGTCCTACAATGTCGTGTTTGCACGATCGAGATATGGATTATCTGTGATTTAGTTTGTCTATTTGGCATTTGATCTTGGATAGGATCTTCTGTGGTATTTGGGTCGAGCTACCTGTACTGGTTAACCATCCACCCGAAGGATGGACTCTGCCATCGTATCTCACTGTCATCATCCAACTGGTGAACATTGATGCATTGCATTATGCCTTTGTTCAACGGCGCTTTCTGCAAATTATCCATGAAAGGACAGCAATTTTCACATTTCTCTCACTTTGCACCGTTGCGTGTGATGCATTGTTTTTTGGGGGGACAGAACTTCATTTATTTTTGGCAAGCAAAGGAGTACTGCCTCGATACTGTTAGCATTTATTATTTATTTAGGAGACTGTACCTCCATTGTTACTTTTTTGCCATTTATGGGGATGTTTTCTTCAATATACATGAGTGCTCTTTACACAGGGGAATTGATGAGAGGTCTCTTACCTGGACTTCTTGCACCGGCACAAAGTGTTTATACTTAAAAATGGTAAAAGCAGGAGCAGCAACAGTTTAGATGGTAAAATATAACGTACTAAGGACCTTAACTTTCGTCTGGGGGGATTCTTATTTTTTTGTATCATGATTATTATGTGTGGGTTTCCTTTCATTCTTTTGAGTTATTCAAAATATATTGTACGGCACCATGTGCTTACTTACTTGACCTTTATACAGAAGAGGAATTATGGACAGCGATTAGAGATTGCCTCAGTTCATCATCCATTACTATGGCCAAACAGCTTAAGGGTAGAAGAAGATGATGATGCAACTGAACTAGTGTAAGAGCACTACCAAGTTTGACCACAACTCGTTTCCTGAGAACAATCCAAATGTGGATTAATGCCTTAAGCAATGGAGTGATGTCAAAAGTACAGTCTTTTGCTTGTAGACCATATAGTTCTAATACTTGCTATCTTGCAGTCACTCTACCAGCTCTTGGTTTTGCCATGACATGATTTGTTTTTATGTGGCTGTCAACCAGATCCATACTAGTTATTTCAATCTGGTCACTTGTTTATACTATGATATGTGCATATGTTTTATTGCTGTCCACTAAGAGCCCAAAACCACTCTTGGTTCATCACATGACCAGGAGTATTTTTGTCATGGGTATCTCTGTTCTGGTTAGTATCAGTTGCAATTATGCTAAACTTACAACTTACAGCATCGCGAGACAATGTAGAAGAAAACATCTTTTTAGTGTGAAGTTGCAATTCAGATTGGATCATTCACTGTCGCCATAGTAATGTTTCCTACTCTAAACATGACTAGCATATTCAAGTGATAATTGATGATTAATGATGATGAATGAATTAAAGACATACAGAATAAATAGATACTGCTTTGATCCTTCCTTTGAACTTGTAGTTCCCTTATACTACACATGTGTGCATTTCTTATGTCTAGAGCTGAGCACTGTCATTTAGCAAAAGTGCCAATGTTCAAGTTCACATTTTAGCATCTGACCCAGCATTCCCCATCGGAAAAGGGAATTTAAGAAATTTTTGCAAAATCAAATAGGCATTTTTGTCATTCTGGAGCAGAGTTGGGTAAGAGCTTTTTTAGTCCTCCTGTCAAGCTGTTTATCAGATGAGTGGATGTCCCTAGGAATATTGTTGCAGGGGGGGGGGGGTATCCAGGCTGTTCTAAGTCTGCTCCACATAGTGAGTAGTTATATGTTTGTAGGTTTCTTATATTTTTGCCCAAGTGTGTTACTCAACTATCATGGAGTATTTGGATTGAAGGGTAGTCTGCATCTTTTTGAGTATGGACTGGAGAGAAGCACAACTGTGGGATGGATGTCTATGGCCTGCTGCCAGATTGATGCAGATGAGGGATTGAAGACATTTTGTTGCCAGCAATTAGTTCTTTGGAGTTTGTTGATCCGTTTCATCGATGGCTGATGGTTGCTTGAGGAGTAGCTGGTTTAGGAGTGAATGGTGTAGAATGGAGAAATGTTCAGCTCTTCTCTATGTAGTATTGTAATACGCTACATGTTGCACAATACCCTACATGATAAGCGACATGATATGTCACGCAATACACCATGCACATAATAGCAGTAATTTGCATGCATCATAAAATCAATAAGGTAGCAGAAAGGCATAAAGCTGTTGTCTGTTAGAACTCACTGTTTGATGTTACTTTTTTTTCCTATTTACAACATATGAGTTTAACTTTGTAATTGTTATTTTCTAGAAGAAACCACATTTTCTTGGAGTTGTTTATCAGCTGTTTAATGATTGTTTTGTATATTATGACAGTGACTGAGTCTGTAACTCATTGTTTTTTTAAAAGGATGCAAGGAGGAATGGAACTGTTGATGCATTGGGAGTTAAAGGAATGGACAGTTAACCAGTCTTCAAAAGATTGAAAGTTCTACATTTGGCTGGGCAAGTGGAAAAAGGTATGTAATCAAATCCTCATGGATTGAAAATTTCAGATTCAAAGGAGGCTTATTTTCCTCTTATAAATAGACTGTGCATGTCCAAATTCAGTCCTTACATCCAGTAAGTAAAGCATTTTGGAAACAGAGGGTGGCCGTTGTTATGATGCAATGAGCTAGTCCATATGGGTAAGTCAGGGAAAAATTGAGAGACTGGCTTTATCGTGGATTGCCCCCCAATCCCCCTGATACTTGAACAAGATCTCTCTTGGCTGTGGTGGCTAGTAGTTGGAAACCTTAAAAGGACACAATTAAAAGTATAAATTGGTCTGTGATGAAAATTCTCTTGAAATGAATTTAGACAACATCTTGTTAGATTTTGAAACCAATCTCAAATGAGTTAAGACTTGGCATTTCGTCTTAGTGCTACAATCTTTAAATAACTGAAAACAACTAAGTGAGAGCAAAAAGATTAACAATATTGGTAATGTCAGCAATGTAATATGAATAATCAGTATGATTGTTGTTAGTTGTGTGGCTGGAATTGCGATGTTTTGCATAACTGTATACTGAAGGACAATGAAAACAAAACTACTCAATGTTACTAATTTAAGGTTGTGCTTTTTATTTAGATTGTTTAGCTGTACCCTCTGACAATCTCAGGTTAAGTTGAATTTTTCAAATGTTTTGATAATGCTGCGTTTACTGTAATTGTCCAATAGAATGAGATTTATGCTTTACCATTAGTCAAATTTGTTTAATTGGACTGGTTTCATATAAACAATCTCATTTCTTGAGTATTTCTGTGTAACTTTGTTTTTGAAGTTTGTGGCCTCTTCTTTCAAGCAACTACATATGTGTTAGCAATTAGTTACCTCAACTAAAAGTTCTCTACCTCTGTCTTTAATTTGGACAACATTTCGTACAAAATTCTTATAAAATTGTTCCAATGAAGAAGGGTGTAATGAAATCAGACATATGGAACATTTGGTTTGGTCTGCAGTCTAGCAGCTGAGTTCCATCCATCCATCCAAGCCCATTGAAATCCCACTGCTGGGCAAAGGCCTCCCTTATGTGCATCCACTCCAGTCTATTCCATGTGAACCTCGTCCATCGCGGTTGAAACTTCTTAATCTCATCTTCCCATCTTGTAAACTGTCATCCTCACCTTCTATTTCTGTTCCTCGGATACCATTTGGTGATTCTCTCTGACCATCATCCATCTCTCCATATCAATACATGTCCTGCCCATCTCCACTTAGCTTTTCTTATTTCTTGGATGACATCTTTCACCTTTGTTTGTTCATGAATCCAGACAATTGTTTTTCTGTCTCTCAGACTTAAGCCCAACATCTTTCTCTCCATTGTGAGTTGTGTTGTCCTTAACTGTGTCGTTTGTTGTTTTGTCAAGGACCAAGTTTCTCCTGCATATGTCATAGCTGGCAGTACACACTGCTCAAAAGCTTTTCTTTTCAAACAGAGTGGAATAGTTTTTGTTTCCAATATGTTTGTTAGTTTGGAGAACGCTGACCACCCCACCCTTTTTTGTCTTTGTATTTCTTCATCTATAATGTGATCATCCTTTATCAAGTGTCCTAAATAGACATATTTGTTGACTTCTTCTATGATGTTGTTGTTTATTCTGATTTTGTCTTTCTGGCAGCATGTGTTAAACATCACTTTTGTTTTACTGGTGTTCATCTTTAAGCCACAGCTTCACTGTGGTGTGCAAGATCTTGCAGCATTGTTTCCAATGTTTTCGCATCCCTTGCAAGGATCACAATGTCATCAGCAAAACGTAGATGGGAAATCAAGGCACCATTAATGCTTATTCCCATTTCCTGCCAATCTAAGTTTCGGAAAATTTCTTCTAGGGCAGCGATAAAGAGCTTTGGCAATGCAGTATCTCCTTGTCTTACACCTCTGAAGGTATGAACACTTTCGGATATTTCATGTAGCTTAATCTCGACGGAGGCCTTGGCATAGATGTTTGAAATGAGTTCTTCGTATTGTTTGGCAATGCCTTTATGTGATAATGCATTGATGACTGCTTGGATTTCGACACTGTCAAAAACTTTTTCATAACCAATGAATGCTGCGCATAATGGCATTTGGTATTCCTTTGACTTCTCCATCAGCTGTCTGATTGTGTGAATATGATCCACAGTAGAGACGTTGGACGGGAACCCTGCCTGTTCTACTGGTTGCTGGCTATCCAGTTGTTTGGTAAGTCTGGTTATGATGATCTTTGTGAATGTTTTGTAGATGATAGAGAGTAAGCTGATTGTTCGATAGTTTTTCGAGTCTAATTTATCACCCTTCTTGAACAAAAGATTGAGTGTTGCTTCATTCCAGCTGTCTGGTATCCTTTTCTCTTGTTACAATCTGCTAAAGAGCTGTGTCATCCGTTCCATCACTACCTCTCCACCAAATTTCAACATTTCTATTATTATGCTGTCGGGTCCTGATGCTTTGCCTCCTTTCATTTTTTGTACTGCAGCTGAGTTAACAATAATTAAACATTGTTATATGTCTTCTGGTGTCTTATTTCAAGACAGGATTTGAAAACTTGACTAATATTTGATAACCATTCATGGTCTGCTTGCTACAATTTTTGATTTTCGAACCCAATTTTTAAACTTTCCTAGGATTTTTATGGCAAAAAATGTGTATAAAAGTAGAGAAAATACTATTTAGTTATATTGTAAAATGAAACCTTTGGATGTTCTTGTTTTGGAGTGTGGAACAGTGTGACTAAAAGGAGTATTACAATTCCTCTCATGCAAAACAGTAAGATTGGCTCCATAGCTCACTGTTTTGACACTTAAAGACACTAATTTTCTCTCTACCACCCATATATTCTTTAACATGTAAACTTGCAATTGAAATTCTGTTTGTTCTTATTTTTGTATAATTTTAGTTTTTTCAATTATCAAGAATATTGCTCCACCAAAGTTAATCGTGTAAAAAGTCAATGCAGCTGAGCCTCACTTTTTTTACTCAGGTTGTTCTCAGGCTGCTTTTTAAACCTTGGCCAGATCGAGGTTTCTGTTCTCATAAAATGATTATATACAAACAGTATAATCTTCTATTGATTTTTAGTGGCTAAATATATAAGGTAGTCAGGATATTATCCTTTCTTTTCAATTTCCTTTTGGCCATTGTCTGCTGGGCATCAGTTCATCGGGTAAATGTCCATCATTTGGTGGTCTAGCGTGTTAATGCCTGGTCAGGTTACTGTCCATGTGAGGAAGTACCTGTCATGCCTGTGGCCTTCAGGAAGCTGTCAGTCAGGATTCTGTCCCTTTGTACTACTGTCTTAAAATTATGTTGTGGCCCTAGTTAGGCCATAATATGATACCCACTGAATGCACTAATAATGCCTTACCATGTTGATGCCAATCAGCTTGAGCAGGCTTTGGGTCTGTATTATTAGTTTTACTTTTGCTCAACTTAACCATGTTGATAAATCTGAGATGCCCTAAAAATACAGTGTATGTGTTGGTCTTAGATTATGTTCTCACTCTCCTGAAAATGTTTTAATATGCTTGTGGTTATCTTGGCATTTTTTATCTCTTCATACTGAATTCCATTTTTGCTCCTAAAGTTACTCAAATATGCATGGGATGTCGTGTAATTATCCTGCTGTTGTAATTGTTTGGATACAGAGCACAAGCTAAAAGTAGAAAACATTTACAGAAATATCCTTTGCTATAGCCTTGTCTATTTTAACAAAGTTTGTCTCTTTTAACTTCTCCATTTTATAACTTAGACAAGACAGATGATCTCTAGCTCTTATCCAACCATCTTATATATGTAATGTTACCAATATATTTTCCCTTTAATATGTAACAAATTTGCCTAATGTTTTGTTATGTTGTACTTTATCCTGGCATAAGTGGGGTTTTGTTTTCACATGGAGAGCTAGGGCTAAAATTGTGTATGTCACTGTATGCAAGCAAGGTTGGGATGTCCCTTAACTATCCTTTCTGTACACTTAACTAATGAAGAAACATTTTAACTTGGTACTTTGATTTTAGATGAGTGTTGTCAAATTCTTAGTAAAGGCAATTCCTTTTGTGAAATTTATGCCTATTAAGTGTAAATTACATCTTTTTCCAACCTTTAGAAGAAACATAACTCTTGTTGCACACCTAACCATTGGATATATAAGCTTTATTATAGCAGTGTATTTCTATAATTTTCAATTACTCTAAACTTGCCCAAACAGTTTCACCATCTAATTGCCTATTTATTCATTAGTGGGCTTTATTTCCTTGACATAGCTTGTGGTAACATTTTTTCAAAGTGGTCGCATGCAGGCGAGGCAATCACTTAGCTGTAAGATAATACTAGATATAGGTTGGGCTAGGAAAACTCGACCAAGAACTATACATTGGGTTGGCAGGTATCTTATAAATGAAATCAGATGGATAACAGAAAATGGAGAGTTTTTTTGAAATTAATCATTTTATGCATACAAAGCAAGTATGAGTTCAGAACACAACAAATTAATGAAAAATGTTAGGAAACAGAAAATTACTTTTACTAATAGTTTTCTTACAAGTTAGATTCTTCTCAAAGAAAAGTTGAGTCAGAACAGATGTACGAAGTGATGTCGCCTTCTTGGGACGTATAAGAAAATATAAGAAACAATAGTTGTTGTGTGAAAATGGAAAACAGACATATGGAATATTTAAAGATTAAAACAGGATTGAGGCAAGGATGCTTTCTTTCACCCTTCTTGTTTCTGATGGCCCACGTTTCACTTATGATGACTAGTATGACTACGATATCGCACATGCCAGATTGGGTGTCACCTTGGTCAACAAGTACTGCACTTTCCATTTGGCAATAGGGTGATACATCCGCAACTGATGCAAGGTTGAGACTCCTTAAGGACACTCACATTGGCACATGGAATGTTTGAATGCTTTGAGCTGTGGGTAAGCTAGCAAAACTAACTCACGAGATGCACAGATACCAGTGGCACACGCTTGGCATCAGTGAGATGAGGTGGACAGGTAGTGATGAGAAGACAACAATCGAAGAGTACAGGCTGTGTTACAGTGGTGACAGTAGCAGACATTAAGCAGGAGTCAGTTTTCTCGTGCACAATGATATTACACACATGATTATGGGATGTGAACAGTAGACTGATTAGGCTACTCATCCTCTTTCAGTGTTACCATAGTGCACGTGTATGCACCCACAAGTGACAACAGTGCTGAAGAACTCGAGGCTTCCTATGCTGAGCTACAGGAAACTGTCAGTGCAGTGCCAAGCAAGGACATTCTTGTAGTGCAGGGTGACTGGAACACCAAGATTGGAGCAGATGCAACTGCGGACTGGGCAATTCATAACACAACAACAAATGATAAAGGGCTTTGCCTTCTGGAATTTGCTAGAAAAAACAGTCTTGTGACTGCCAATACGTTCGGTCCACACAAGATGTCGAGAAGGTGGACTTGGCACAGCCCTGGAGACAGCCATCATAACCAAACTGACTATATCCTGATCAGGAGACTTCTTGGACACTATAGATTGGTGTTACTTTTTAGTTCTGGAGAGACCATATGCTTCTTAGTATAGGCAATTCCCTTCTTGAGATTACATTCAATAGGGGCAATGATTGTTCTGTGAACATTTTGCAGGTAACATAAACTTCATCTCAACCCTAATCCTCATAAAAGTGAACTTTCATTTGTAAAGCAGGGTTTATCCCCTCTTATAAGATGCCCAGACCTCGCCAGAAATAATTACCACTTTACGGCATGTTTTGGCATAATGCGGCGTTAATTTCGTAAGGATGGCTTCGGGTGACATTTTTTCTCGATCTGACCTAATGAGGGTGAGATTGATTTGTCCTTTAGTTGTCATAGTACCGTGGCAGCTTAGCTTTGGGTGGTTTTTTACAATTCTTTGTATAGGCAATTTCCTTCTTGCGATTTATGCCCAATAGGGGCGATGTTTCTTCTTTTAACCTTTTGCAAGTAACGTTAACTTGATCTCGGCTCCAACCCTTGTAAATATGAGCTTTCATTAATATAGCCGAATATATCTCTAATTATAAGATGCACACACCTCACCAGAGCTAATTGCCATTGGCCTGTTTTGGCATAATTGGCCGTTATATTCGTAGGGAAGGCTTGGGGTATCACCTTCTTTTCAAAGTGACCGTATGCAGGCGAGCATGGCGTGTCTTTAAATTATCGTAATACCGTGGACCCTTGGCGTTATGTGAGTGTTCTCAAATTCTTATCATAGGGAATCCTGTTCTTGAGATAAACACGAATTAGGGTCACTGTTAATTCTTTGGACCTTTTGCAGGTAATATGAACTTCATTTCACCTCCAACCCTCTTAAACATGAACTTTTGTTAATAAAGTAGGGTATACTTCTAAGTAGAGTATAAGAGGCTCGCCCCTCTCTATAAATGTTTAGACTTTCACCGCCTGGTTTGGAATGAAGGGGCGTTAATGGTTTGGGATGGATCATGGTAACACCTTTTTTCAAACGCGACCATATACAGTAGGGTTTGTTGGGTCATTAATTCTCCCATTACCGTCGTACCTTTACTTTAGATGAGTGTTGTCACAATTTTAGCAATAACCATCTTTGGATTTATGCTCTGTAGGTCCGTCCATCCCTCATAAATGTTGATTTTCAATAACAAAGCAGAGTATATCGTTAACTATGCCCAAACCTCGCAAAAACTGTTTACCATTTCTCGGCCTATTTTGGCGTAAGGTGGATAGCTTAGGTTAACCCTTTTTTGTCCGAACTTACCCTATATCATGTTTTGTTAATTCCCTCAGTACCATGGTACTTTTATTTTAGGTGAGTGTTGGACTTTTTTCAGGCATTATGAACTGCACCTGGCCTCCAACTATCATAAGTATGAACTTTCATTTTAAAAAAAGGATATCTACATTTTTGATGCGCAAAGATAGTCGAAAATGTTTATTATTTCCCCACCCTTTTTTTGGCATAAGGGGATGTTTATTCTGAGGGATGGCTAGGCTAACTCAATGCAAGGTTGATTTGTGATTGATTCTCCCAGTACAATGACCATTTCACTTATGGTGAGTGTTGGACCGTTTGCACTTAGTATGAGCTTTGTCTCAACCTCAAACTATCATAAAATGAAATTTCAGGCACAATATATCTCTAATTCCAAATAGCACAAACTTTGTCAAAAATGTTTACCATCTTACGGTCTGCTATAGTATGAGGGGGCAATACATTAGTATATGGGTATCGCTTCGTATATATATCGCACGGGTCGAAATTGTTTCTGATATGACCATATGCAGGCGCGGTTAATGTATTCTTTGATTATCCTAGTAATTTGGTACTTCTGTTTTAAATATAGTACTCTGATACCTTTTTGGTGGTTGTTGTTAAATTCTTAAGTCTCTAATATACAATTCTCTACTTGGGATTTATCCTTATTAAGGGTAATGTTGATCGTTTAAACCTTCTGCAAGTAAGATGAACTTCATCTCATCTCGCACAACACTAAATGTGAACTTTTCTCAATCAAGCGGGAGATATCTGAATTTATATAATGTGTAAGGCTTGCAAAAATTATTTACTCTTTCGCTCTCTCATATTGCAGAAGGTGGCCTTAGTTAATTAACGATGTCTCAGGTCAAATTTTTTCTGACGTGACTATATCGAGGGAGGTTGCATGTATCCTTTAATTATTCTACCGTCGTAATACCTTTATTTTATGCGAGTGCTGTCAAAACAAATTATATGAGTCCCTATCCTGCAGTATAGGACCATTTGGGGAAATGTTGATGGTTTAAACCTTCTGCCATTAAGACGAACTTCATCGCACCTCACACCACAATAAATACAATCTTTTCTCAATGAGGCGGGATATGTCTGCATATATATAATACATAAGGCTGGCAAACATTATTTGCCGTTTCGCGTGTTTTTATTGCAGGAGGGGGCCTCGGTTTATTAGCGATGGCTTTGCTGGAGGTTTTTCTGATGTGACTATAGTGAGGCAGGGTGCCTGTATCATTTAAATACTCTACCGGCGTAATACCTTTATTTTATGTCAAGACAAATTATATGAGTTCCTAGGGGTCCTGACGTATGGGACCATTAGGGGGAATGTTGATTGGTTAACACTATGCAGGTAAAATGAACGTAATCTCATCTCGCGCAACAATAAAGGTAATCTTCTCGCAAACAAGCAGGAGATTTCTGAATTTATAAAATTTGTTAGGCTGGCAAAAATCCTTTACCGTTTCGATGATTTTTGTTGCAAAAGGGACCCTTGGTTTTTTAGCGATGGCTTTTGTCAAATTGTTTTCTGGTGTGACTATATTGAGGCAGGGTGCGTGTATCCTTTAACAATCCTCATGGCTGGTGCCTATATTTTATACGATTGTTGTCAAAACAAATTATTTGGGTCCCTATCCTGGAGTATAGGCCCATTACGGGGAATGTTGATCGTTTAAAGCTTTTGCAAGTGAGGTGAACTTTATCTCACCTCAAACAACAGTAAATGCGAAGTTTTGTCAATCAAGCAGCAGATAATTGAATTTATATAAT
>JANTCA010000471.1:0-12667 GCA_024741275.1 Chironex yamaguchii
CTTTTAAGTCTGAGGATTGCAAGTTCGAGCCCGGTCGGCTCCCACTTAGTGCAGCTATTGTGGTAATGCCCACTCTTTGTGTGTATATATATATATATAATACCTCAACAGACACAGTGCTTTTTTATATATTTGTAGAGAGAGAGCCTGTTGTTGATCTTTTTTGCCTGCTTTGTTGACTTTGAATAATCAAGGAACCTAGTCTGCACTTAGGTTTGTTCATTTTATACAATGCTGTCCAGACTAGGCCTGGATCCAACATCACATTTTAGATTTGCCGAATACAAATGCACTATATTCAACAAAGATGTCAAATTTGCATAGCAGCCAGGATTGCTTGATATTGTTATTATTTACTTTAATTTCCACACACAAATGGATATGCAAATATTTGTATGCTTACCTGTGGGCCCATGGCATCATAATCACGTGCTCTTGTAAATGATCGACCCAGCTTGGTTATTTTGCCTGTAGCTTTATCTATTGTTATGACATCACTGAAAAAAAATGGCACATCAAAAAGTGTGTAACTGTTATGGCTGAATCGCAAAATCCATACTGCTGATCTGGATTTAGTTTACACGATCAATCCTGTCAGATTTCATGCGATATTTTGACTCGTTTTTACTCCTGGTACCATATAAACGTGACATCTAGCATGTTACAGGAAGACTTATTGACCTTGTATCAGTAAACAATAAACCAATTTTACAGCAACACAATATACCTAAGATTCCTTACAGTACCAAGACCTGTATCATTGATATTTTTATGCATAACTTTATACCAGACCAGATGTTATGATTATAATATTCAACTTCTGCGAGGTTGCAATGTTTGTTATGTTAGGAAGAACATTTGTCAAGTCTTGCTAGTTCTGAAGTCCTCTGTTACTGAAGACAATGTTTTCAAAGACACTACCTGAAACCTAAATCTAAAACCATGCTATCTTGCAGGTGTTAAGTGTTATAAAACGGAAGGAAGGTATTTAGTACACATACCACAGATGCTAGATAATGTATGGGAATTGTTGTATCTATGCATTGCAAGGGTGAAATTAACCACCGGCCACCAATCATGACCAGATATATTTCAACACAGGTTCAAAGACAGGTTCTAAATTTTGGCAACTTCAGTACAACGACCAGCTGGCCTGGAAGGCTGATATGTTACCTTGTCAAAATTTGATATTTGAATGGATTAGTTTGAATTCCTTGGTAAACCAAAGTGTGTCAGACTTAATATGTCTGTTCATATGTATACTCTTGCAGTGACCGTATATGTGTGACAGCTATACTGGTTATTGCAAACCTGGATCCTTGTGCCATGTTCAACGAGCAGAACCACAAAGATCTCATATTTAAACCCCATGCATTGCCTTAACTTTGTCCCTAAAGATACAGTTTAAAAGAAGGTCCAAGGTCAATAAGCAGGAAAACTCACCCTGCTTGCACTTTTTCTTTTGTGAGTGACTCAATCATTTTAGTGCCCAGGTCATATACTGTTTCCATTTCTGTTGTTTTCAAGGTCAGCTTCCCAACTTTGGCTCCCTGTGAAAGCATCAATTAACACAACTTGTTGCCACTAAACAAGTAATAAAATGATACAATTTACACGAAGGATGTTTTTGACATGTGACTTATTACACAGGTACGGAATAATTTTGGACGTGTTATATCAAGTGAGCAACTCAATTTGATTTGATCCAAAACTGCGAAAAAGAGGCTTTTACCCAAACAATCCTTAGTAAATCCTCAGTTGCGCGAGTTCAGTGATTGGTCTGGACATGAGTCGTTTCAGTTGTACAATATCATTGTGATATTGTTTACAAACCCTCCAAAACATAACCCTGAGTAGACAACAGAATTTTGGAATGTTATGACTTGAGATCATGGAATGATTGTCAAGGTATCTTTATTGAATAGTTTAATGACAGAAAGGATATTTACATCATAATAGCACGTCCTCCATATATTATTGAGAAGTCAATACCACCATACCACCATTTAGATATTATAAAGGAAAAGGGATAGTTGAGCAGACAATGTATAAAGAACTTACCGAGCCCGTAGCTGGTCGATCAATCTGTACTTCAACTACCTCACCTTCAATAATTTCGGTCTCCTCCCTATGAAGCAATAAATATCCCATTGCCAAGGTTATAGCAAATATGAGCTGTAATATTTTAGAACCATGGTAACAGGGGTTGTCATGAGGATTTCTTTACTAGTTGTAGTTTTTGAAGATATCATAACAAAACTTTGAGATGTACCAGTTAAAAAAGCATAAAGATAACCAGATGGTTTTTCGATTTGAACTTAGGACATCACGCAGTGTCAATTGTGGTAAATTGTTCGTCATTAAATTGATGCCTGTACATGATCGAATTAGGTTCTTAAAATATAGATTGTAGTCCCAGACAAAGTAGTAATAACAATAGTAATCAAGATAAAAAAAATTGTTTACATGTTAAACAATATCTTAAGGTTGATAATGCAAGATTACTGTTTTACTGAATATCAGGGTTCACTTAAATTACCACGTCAGAGACCATACCATAAAACTAAATCATTGATCATATCTATTGTATCTGATAAATCATTGGTGTCCTGAGGCCCCAGTATCAGTAAGTATTTATTTACATACCTTCATTTAATGGAATTCATAAGCCTCTTGGTGATATCTTTCACAGGCAAGTGATAAAACATGTCTGTGACTGTTTACAATGAGGCGCATAATGAATAATTAGAATTTTGCACCCATGTGAGACCCATCAAGAGTGCAGGACATGATGAAAAGCTCACCTACATTCGTAGGTAGGTGCAAGGCATGTGTGTGCAATTGTGTGCCTTTAACAGAGGGGCTTAAAACGAGTCCTTATGATTACGAGTCCTTAAATTTCCTGGTTACTACTTACTTTATCCTTATGCCAATAGATCTTCTAAATGCTTGCGTCAGTGCCTCCGTTTTGCTCATTTCTAGTGAAAATATTTCACTTCCAGCAATCGATGTAAAAGGTGTGTCAGGTCCAAGTGACTGTGCCATCCCTAGTCAAACATTAAATTTATACATAATAATGAATGAATACCTATAAAATATATATTGTTTATTATGAACTTCACCTGCCTTTCAACTTCACATTAGCATACCAAAAATTATGATTGCAGATTTTTGTCCCAGCAACTATGACTTGAGCACATTTTTAAATAACTCGATAAATTTCCCTTTCAAACGTGCTACCCATATCTTTGCATTCCTTGGCTTGCATGCTGCAATATGTTTTTAGCGCATTGTCACTAATTTTCAAGGTGAGTATTTATATTTATATTTATGCTTATTAATATTTACATTTATATTTATTTATATTTATGCTTATTTATATTTACATTTATATTTATATATATTTATGCTTATTTAAAAAAAGGAAAGTGAGTACTCAGAACTCTTAACTTTAACATCAAAGGAGAAGATGATTTCTGGTTAAAAGCTAAACAAAATTATCAAGCTTGTATTCTCACTGTACTTGATAACGGGCATACTAAGGATAGCTTCGACAAGCCAAGAAAGTCAGACATGCATACCCATTGCAATAGCAGTCTTTCCTGTTCCAGGTGTACCAGCAATCAGAACGGCTCGGCCTGCAATTTTTCCTTCCTGGTTATAGAGAATAAATCTAATTATTACAATAAAGACCAAAGCCATTCTGTCACAATGGGAGACAGAAACCCAGAGCACGAATATATATTCTTTAAAGTTATGGAGTTGTAATAACGTCATGCATCAAGCTTTTTCTCCGATACTGATTTATCGAAACAGGATCAACCATTGAGCAATTAAAGGGAAAACAATTAACATTTTGACAACGTAAATAAAGGGAGAATATACAACAGAAAATAAAAAGAGTACCAAAATTTGTCTGTTGCTGAAGTGTCAAAAAAGCGCAAAATCAACAAATTCACTGAGTCAAGTTTATTGCAACTTAACTTACTCAAGTAGTCCTTTAAAATGCAAAAACATGTTTCACTTTAAAAGATATGTAACTATTAAACTATACATAAACAATATGTTGAACTATAATAAATTTTCTCTTACTTTGATTATCTCAACAATAATACCAGCTGCTCGCCGAGCTTTGAGCTGACCGACCATTCCTTGTGATATCTAAGATAAACCATATAAAAATGTCAAAAAAACCTGATCCCATAATTGTTCTCATAAGCATTTACATTCCCAGTGAAAGGTATATCGTAAATTGTACGTTTTCTTAACGTAAGTCAAAAAAATCAAGATTAGTTAGTGACCAACAAAAAATTATGTTTCAAGACTGCTGAGGTCGATGATATTCGAGATTTGAGACATTTATTACTAACAAAAATGGTATATGGTAAAAACTGTGGCCCCCACCTCTCTTGCCTCCAATGCATCGTCTAATCCTAACCCTCTTATGTGGGAATGTGCACCTTCAAAGATAGAAAAGAAACGAGGTAAAAGTCCTGGTCTTTATCGTGAGTAAACTACCATCTGTGCTCTAAACTACACATATATTTCGTGCACAGAATTCACACTCCTAGCTTTACAAGGCAATCAAAAGCAATGTCGAAATATCCAACTTGTACATGTGCTTAATTCATTGGATTATTGCCTCATGTGTATGGTAGTGCATGTCTGTGAACTAGCAGGCATTGAATGGCAAAGACTGTAATTACTTAAATACAAACATCATAGTTAGAATACAAACATGGATTTAAGATAACAATGTTTATGAATCATCTTGCAGCCATGGCTAAGATTGATCATAAACTCGCTTTCAGAAAATAAGATAAGACTTAACTTGATCGTACACGAGAACTAGAATCATTAAGGAAATAATAACTAATGCTGTTTTACTGCCACAAGCCACTTCCATGACATGATACTTCCTAACTGATGCTATGAGCTCTCTCTCATCTATTTCACCTTCAAACATGAAGATCACTCTAAGGAAACTATCAGAAGGCAGTACTTTCAAGGATCTAGTGAGAAAATTTCCCCCGTTTGTGGATTTCATCTAGGGTCTTTTAGTTCATGAATCCTAAGCTTTGCAACTTTGTTACTACTACTTTTAGACAAGAAAACGAGTCGATCCACAAGACCAAAGCAGTGACTAGTAAATCTTGTTCCTGCATTTCTTAGCACACATATTTCAAGTGGAAAAAACATTACCTATTCGTTCAATCCTTGTGATGTCTCTAACTTCCTGTACTTTGGACACTGCAGACGCCTTGTGGTGTAAAAATTATGAGAGTGTTTATAATAGCTGTAATCTGAACTAATATTCAAACAAGTAGTAAAGACCTGACTACGAAAAACAAGGTATTGTTTACATCGTAATATTGACTGAAAATGGCAATATTTGGCACAATCTCATTGACCACTGCAATCAGAAATCAAAGAGTGTAAATTTTCTATAATATCCAAACATTTCAATCAATTACAGCGCCTGCTTTATACTAGCAAAGTAACATGACTTTACGAAAAATTAAAACTAGTCATGGACCTCTCGTATCACTGCTCGGTCTCTAACAAACACAGCAGTTTGACAAGCACATAACACGACATTGACCATACTTTGTCATAATGGTGTAAGGTCGATGTTATTTCTCAACACCATTACAAAAAGGAATCCATGAAAGAAGTACATTGTGACTTAGACAGGGTTTCCTTATAGACGTCACCTCTATCATCATATCAGCGCAAGTTTATTCCACTAGTACGTTCGACCGTGATGTTTAATACCACAAGACTTGCATATGCTCTCATGTATACATCAAAACTTAACCGTACATGTATGTTAAAAAATGCCCGTGATCGACGCATGAAATGAGAAATTGTAATTTTTATCAGAGTACCTACCGCCATGTTGCTTTCGAAAGTTCCCGCGCGGCTTTGAGAATGAAGGCGAGGTAGGTTGATAGGAAATATACATCAAATGGAGGCAAAAATGCCATGGCAACCAAGCAGGTTGTGAAAATCAGAGCATGAATAAACAGGATTAGTTTTTATCCCCGAAATATTTTCCGGCTCCGCTTCAAACCGGATCGCTGTACAACCCAAATTTTTCACAGCTCATCGAGTGTGTATTAACTGAGTTCGAACCTAGAGCACTCACGGCCATGTGTTTTACAACAGATCAAATGCAATACAGAGCATTTTTTTTAAAAATTTCAACTACATGGGAAAAATTTGTGAAAAATGGTGCTAAACGAAGAGAGAGTTGTGGGGGTCGCCATTATTCCTCAATATGGAGGACCGATATAAACATCATTACTAATTACATTACAAGAAATGGTCAAAACTACTGGAGACTTTTTTAAGTTTTAACATTAACGACATGGGAAGACATCGGGCCTACAGAAGAACCTTTCCCTGCTAATCGTCATTTGTCATCGTTAGCATTGCCAATTGTTATCATTATCACTCATCACGATTCTCAATCACAATTAGCGATGATAATTATCAATTATCATCATAATCATCACTGACCATTATCACTGATGATCATAATTATATTCATCAATCATTATCAATCATCATTATGAATGATAATCATTACCAATCACTATACGTATCCACGCCTTTTTTATTTTACAGTCGCATAAATAAGGAAAAAAAACAATTAATGATAACATATATTACATTAACAAAACTCACAAAATCCTATATGACTCAATTTTGTTTACAAAATACTTTGCGCTTAAATAGCATACCGCTGACTGACTTCACCGTGTGGCTATTTTGCACGTGAAAGGAATACACCGGTTCATTAAAATTCTAAAAACAATGCCTCACATGCCCATGCTGATGAGTGGATTTGTATGTAGAAAAATGTGATAATTAACCTCTGTTGCTTTTGTCAGGGTTAATTTGTTTGTCTGTTCATCAACAATATAACTCCAAAAGTTAAAGATGAACTTTGACGAAATTTTCAGGAAATGTCTGACCTGGGATAAGGAACAAATATATTATTTTTGGAGCTGATTTGAATGGAATCGTAGATTCTGAAGCACTTTTTTTGGTAATGAAACCTTGATAGTGCTAGTGAGGGATAACCCAGTTAGTATCTTGATGAAAGTGACTAGCATGGAAATATTTGTGGAGAATATCCCTGTTGCTTGAATAATCATACCGACTTGGCGGAGGATTGAGTTCTCGGAGTGCTACCAGCTTCAAGGAAATTTAGTTGAAAAATGTTTGCAAAACGTTAATGTAAAGAACATTCCTAGCAAATTTATGTAGACATTTTTTATGTTATTTGATATCCATTCTCTTCCCGAGAAATACTCTTGATGGTTTCTTTTGGTTTCTCGTGCAAGTCTCACCGTGGGGGCGAGGCCCCTTATATGTCCCCTTAGAGAATGGCGCTAATAGCCTGTTTTGGGTAAAGTGATCTTTTATCTCCACCTAGGAAGTTATGAATTTTTCCCGTGTTTATGTACTGGTCTACTTTTGTTCGTCTGTCTGTTTCATTCTTTGTTATAAATGAGACCTTGCAGGTCAAAGGAGCGGTGAAAATTCTTAACTCTGTCTTTCTGTCTGTCTACACTCTTTCGGCGTGTCTGCCAACTCTGCAAAAAAGAAGAAAACGAACGCAAAGTGATTTGGCACCATCTCCAAGAATATCTCGAACTATGTCGCCACTAAGGTCCGCATATTAAGGTATGAGTAGTTCAGTAACGTTAGTTCCAGTAGCCTGACGAAGAAACATATTGAGAAAGATCTCTCTATTAAGCTACTCAAGATAAGACCCCAACTTCGAACATTCATAGAAATACCTTCGGGAATTAAGAATGTTTGCAATAATTATTCATCATTAAGAGATCAGGCTGCTTCAACAGGTTTGCACATAACCCTAAAACAAGAAGGTAATTTGTGACAAGTACAGATTTTGTTGAAAGCAGGTTCTTAAGATTTGAAACATTGATTGGCAAAACTTTTGGTAGTATGATGCAGAACAAGACAAAATAGAGGATCTGTGAATTTGGATAACTGTAAAAGAACAAATTGAGATGTGGAAATAATACAAACATTAAGCAAACTATAGCCAAGACACCGAGGAATCATTGCCCAACGCCTCATGAAGCACTATATTAGTACCCGTTTAGGGTAGGCAGATCGCAGCAAAAAATTTTCATCGTCCATATTCCTCATTGGCCAATCAGCTAACAAAGGTTATGAGTATAGAAGAATATGATTATAAGTATAGAAGATTGTGAATATGGAATAATATGATTAGAAGGATAGAAGGTTATGAATACAGACGAATGTGATTAGAAGGATAGAAGATTATGCATATAAAAGAATATGATTCTAAGAATAGAATTAGCTTAATTAATTACTGTCACATTCCCCATTAATACAGAAACACTATGAAAGAAACAATGATATTTTTCAATAATCTGTGGGGTATGGGTCGTGAAAATATCAGAAATTCAATGTAAAATATTGGTTAATTTATTTTTGGCCGTGAGTGGGGCACTTAGCGCTACGACTAGTGTATTAATACCCTGCACAACTTCTTAGATACCCTTGCTTAACTTAGCTTAATAAAACAAATATAGACTCTTGCTTTTAGTATAAATCATTACCGTGTGTATAAGGGTGTATGAGGTACTTGGTGGCAGTCTGCACTCTCAAAGTGCCTCCATGCTGCGAAATTTTAAGATTTTTGGTCATCGGATCCTAAGGGAGGTTTATAGTCCGGTATCTTAAGGCCGGACTACGAGAACTAGCTAGTCCGGTATCCTTGCGGAGCATAATGCAGATAAAGTATTGTTTTCTGTCACAATTTTCTCGCTGGCAAACAGAGCAAGACATGGCTTCACATATAGTGGAAATGTTTCAGTTGTAATCAAAATTTGCAGTAAATTGGGTAAGTTTACATGTATAGTCGATAATCTCTCAATTAAAGGACGATGAAGCCTTTAATTTTTACCCAACTTTACCTCTTCCCGCTAATTGTATTGCCCGAATATGTCGGCTGGCTGTGTCAGTTAGCTTTTAACAATTTACTATCTAGTTAAAATCTTCGTGTGTTTTAAGATAAACTTTAAAGCTGAGAACGAATTAATATTTTAGCAAGGGGAACGACAAGTTTCGCTGTTTAAGAGGCATTTGAATGATACAGAATAGCTAGTACTTGATTACACTGAATAAAAGCCCTGATAAGTATGTGACGCTTGCCAGCTCTTGATACCCATGTCACTGGTGTTATTGGCTTATTGCAGGTGTCGGCTGTCTATTAACAGCGTAATGGCCAGGCGTGACTGTGTACAAGCTCTTGACAGAAGCCTACAGATCTGCCACGATGCACTTTTTTTAGTTTTAAGCATGGGCGCATTCCGTGTGCCGCACAGTCTTGATTTGTTGAGGACTCAAGGCTCTGGGTCAAATCATGAAAAAGGAGCCAAAATTAAGTGAATAGCCAAACAGTGTATGTCTACTGTAATTGATATAATAGTATGAGAGTTGGATATGTATGGGTGTTGCAGAAGACTTGCGTGTTAATCTAACTTAAAGGGAACAGTGACAATTTCTTGAAGATTTTTAATGTTTGATAAACCAATTTAGAAATTTCATTTTCTGGCTATACTAGTAGGGAAAGGCTTGCAACCTTATTCCCTGCTTTTGTATGATGCAGATAAGAACATTGACTGTATCAGGGTCAAATGTATACCTAATATGGATATTATATGGGGACTCAAAATAGGATGACTCATATTAATGTCGGATAGAAGTAGATATTGTTTTCTTCAGAAGTACTAAACTCAGTTTATCATTTTGAGCATGTGAGCTTTGTACCATGGTCTCACGGTGGCAAAGGTGATGGTGCATCCACTAAGGTAAACTGTTAGTAATTCACGTGATTTGAATTGGGTGTTTACGTCTGAATTAGAACCAAATAGTGGTGTGGCCTTGTGGTGTGCTGTTTGTTTCAAAGGCCATACCAGTTGCCATGCTTGTTCTTAGAATAATTGACAACTTGCAAACTGTCTCCTTAAGTTAAAATTGACACAGTTTAAAGGAGATGGTAACAAACAGCATCTGTGCTGTTTTGTGGTGTTTGTTTCAAAGGCCATGCCAGTTGCCGTGCTTGTTCTTATGATAATCAACAACTTGCAAACTGTCTCCTTAAGTTAAAATTGACACAGTGTAAAGGAGATGGTAACTGTTATGAATGTCGGGAGAACAGTCAGAGAGAATACAACATCATATATGAAGATCATTCTTGATTGAGAGTCATCCTCAGGAGTGAATTCTAATTTACACACAGGGTACAAGATAGATATGACATTACAAAATACATACAACATGGGACAGATAAACTGGACATTACTAAATAAGGTATTTATACAATCACAACATCCCCCTTTCTTTAGATAAAAAGATTACTAACAAGTTATAAAATTATATATAAAAAAATCTCATCTGAGTACAAGTGATGAGAATGTAACTAAGTGACAAAATCTTGTAAGTATGACGGTGGCATTATCACGTGACCAAATCGAGTCACCACATGTTTATTAGCATTTCCATCAATACAAACAGTTTGTCTGCTGGGTGTGATATCTTGTTTTGGCAATGAACATCATCACATTCATCAAAATCGGTAACAATATTAAACTTTTCCTTTGTTTGCAATAAATGACTCTGATTACGTCTAACCTTCGTACCTTTCTCTGTTTCCACTTTGTATGATATGGGAGATAGGTGCTTACTCAGAACTCTACCCTGAGTGGAACAGGCTTTGTCAGTTCGTACACAGACAGTGTCTCTGGGATTTAGTTCTGGCAACTGCTCCTGTGTGTGTATGTACGTGCATTTGACACTATTGTTAGTTTGAGGGTCATGTTGGTTATGTACGGAAGGCAATAATGTACGTGGATTCTGATTAAATAGCTTGAACACAGGAGAAGGAGATCCATCTGGAGAGGGTGATGTTCTGTACTCTAGCAATGCAAGGTAGGGGTCATCTTGATTTGTGTGCATTTTTTTCATTGTGTTCTTAAGTTCTGTGCGGTGCGCACAGCAAATCCGTTGCTTGTTGGCATGTATGGACTTGAGGATATATGTTTAAAATTCCTGTTTTTTTGCAAAGTCTTTAAACAATTTTGAGGTGTACTGAACTCCACAGTCAGAGCAGAATGTTTTAGGTATTCCATGTCGGCTAAACATAGATTTGATATTGTCTATGACTGTTGAGCTGTTGGTGTCAACAAGAGGTACAACTTTGTAAAATTTGGAATAATAATCAACAAATAGGAGATAGTCTTGATTTTTTAAGGAATATCATGCGATAGTGGAGGTTGTTTCCTATTGATGTTACAATGTTCAATGCACGCCTCACATTTTTCAACCAAGTCTACAACTTGAGATGCCATACCGGGCCAGTATAAGGTTTCTCTTGCTCGTGCTTTACACCGTTCTATGCCTAAGTGTGAATTATCTTTAACATGTCTTTACGTAACGATTTTGGTACAATAATACAGGTTCCCTTTAGGAGTAATCGGTTAATAAATATCATTTCGTGCTGGAATTGAAAATACGGATGGACTAATTCAGAGGTTTGTGCTTTGGGTGGCCAGCCGTTGAGTACATACTGTTTTAGTACCTTTAGTGATTCGTCAACTTCAGTTTCTTGTTGAAATTTTATTAGTTTATCATTGCTGATAGGCAAGTGTCTAGTAATTGATACTGTTTCATGTTTTTACCAGAAATTGTCAGGCAAGTACACTCAAGAAAGAGTGTCTGCGACATACATTTCTTTCCCTGGCACATGAAGCATGGTGATAGTGTACGTTTGCAATCTGAGAAGGAATTGTTGAATTTGTGGTGGAATGTTGAGTAATGGTTTTGAAAATATAGCTTTCAGTGGTTTATGATCATTTTCAACAATAAACTGTTGGCCATACACATAATCATTAAATCTTTCACATGCAAAAACGATACGGAGAGTTTCTTTTTCAATTTGACAATAATTCTTTTCGACCTGTGTCATAGCTCGACTGGCATAGGCAATTGGGTGCCATGATTCATCATGTTTTTGCTTGCATCTTAGCAAACCTTGATTGGCAAGGTTGGATCAAAAAATTTGAGTACAGAACTTTTGGTCAAAAGCTGTCTAATATTGTCCAGAGCAGCTTGTTGAGGTCTGTCAAAGGACCATGCCACATCTTTTTCTAGGAGTTGACGGAGAGTAGCTGTAATTTTGGCTAAGTTGGGTAAGAATTTACAAGATATGTGGTCATAGCAAGAAAACGTTGCAATGCTTGCTTATAGGTTGGCGTTGGCATATTTTGGATTGCATCAATTTTCTTTGGATCGGCCTTTAAGTCTTCGGCAGAGAGAATATGCCCTAAGTACGAAATTTCGGTTGCTCCAAGTTTACATTTTTCACGATTGAGTTTAAAAACTGGCTTCAAAATTTTAGTTAAGGCATTGTGTAGGCATTGATCATGAAACTCACATGTTTTGCCCCAAATGACTATATCATCTTGGGCATTGGCAACACCCTCGAGACCTTGCATAATTCTGGATATTTCTCTCTGAAAGATTTCACTAGCTGACTTGATTCCAAATGGAATTCGCCGAAAGGTATATCTGCCAAAGGGTGTATGAAATGCGAGAAATT
>JANTCA010000472.1:0-12666 GCA_024741275.1 Chironex yamaguchii
ACCACTCAGGATTCTTATGACTCGATCAACATGAGTTCTATCTATGCATATTTTAGCAAATTATTCAATTGCTATTTTGCAAATAACGATTTAAGCCTGTTTAGTTTTGACGTCGCAAGGATAGTAAGATATCTATCAATCCAATCAACTTGAGGTCAGATATTATTTTGGAAACGTAAACATACCCGTTGTCAGTTGTTTCGAGCTCAATTCAATCAACATGTGGTATCATTCCAAATACGAAGACACAAGGGAAGTTAGGGTTTTTCCAGCCCACAAATTGTGAAAATGTACACAACTTCGGATCAAGCGAATCAGTTTTATTGATAATTTTTATCATGTCATGAACAGAATGATTCAGAAGGCGACATTTTGGTAGATACTGCTTTCTCATCAAGCCCGATGACGAGATAAGTATCTCCCGAAATGTCACCTAGTAAGTCATCCTCTCCCCAACATGATCAAAGTCATCAATAATATGAGTGCTGAACAAGCAGATCAAAACTGAATATTTACTGATCGGTGTTCTTCTAAAGTAATTGTTGTAAACGTTTTAAAGAGACCATCGGGTTCCTTCTAAACCAATCAATGAGAGGTTGACAATAACATTGTTATGCCCAATTTAAGATTAGTTTTTTAGCTGCAACTGATTAAGGCATTTGTCTAATATCTTGGTTAATGAGCAACGTTTGTAAGGTCGTAAATAAGACTATTACAGTTAGCAACAACAAATAAAATGCCTCACAACAGGTCTTTTACCGAATGAACAAAATTACTATTTTGGGTGACATTTTTCTTGAAATGACACTACAGAATGAAACAGATTCATCAGTTTTTCCTTAACCTGGAGATTATGATGGAAATCTATACGCTGAGAGAATACTAGCCCAAGTCACAAAATTTTAGTGATAACACGAAAAGAATATATGCTTTAACATTGCTTAAGCAATCGCTCACAAATAGTGTACAAGAATTATTGATAATTTGAAAATACACCATCCATTCGGTGAAATTTACAACATTTTAATTTTTACAAGCCTGTTTCTTGATTAGCTTACTAGCCGAAACCGAAAGAAGGATGAAAGGTTGAAATTCGTTTATTTAGTTTGTCTTTCAGCTCCTGCCTTCGTTAGTGCAAGATATTTTAATTTTATCGATGTACTCACCAGTGTCATTGACATTTCAGACTACATCTCATGCTTAAGATTGTCACTGCTTACAATTCTATTTAAGCTGAGAAAGTTCTGCTATGGTAAGCAACAGCGTTAGTTTATTGTGTTTACATAATTATCAGTAAAAAGCACATCTAAATAGACTCATCACGTAATCAAAGTAATAATAATGAAATAATAGTGAATCCTGCCGAGTTTTGATGACTAGATGTGTTAAAACCCTTAGCTTGAGGAAAAAGTAAGCTAAATTTGATCTTTAACTTTTGTAAGATTTAAAGCTGTTAATATTGGATAATTGGTTAGATTTACGTTGATAACGTGTGAGTTGTAATGGCCATATAGTTGTTGTTTATGCATTTAAAAAGAAAGTTATATTCTGCTAGTTGGCACTACTGCAACTAGTGAAGTTGAACATGGAAGGATTGTGTACGTAAAAAGACGAACATTTAATGCCTATTAATGGAGGCAATTACATGAATTTACAGGTAATACCAGAACAGAATACAAATCTGGCAGCTTATTACAGTGCATATGCATCAATGACTTGGTATATCACTAATAGTATAAAAAGTAAGTCGTACAATATTTAAGATTATGTTTCTAATTGATTACTTTAGGTATAAATTATGTCTCGCATAAAAACAGCATCTTGTGAAACTAATTTATCTTTTGAAATATATTGAGATTAAGTAATTGAAAGTGTAAATGATTTTTTCACCCCCGAAATTGATCTCAGCCTGTAAAATTATAATAGAGGGTTACTTGATAACATGACCAATTATTTATTTTTACGGGAAACAAAATTCTAAGTATTTTTGGTAGGTGACAGTGTCTGATGCTAGAGAATGATTCGCCATATTTCCTGCTAGGTTTGAAACTTTTGCTTTTATTAGACATAATATTCTGATAACGGTAGGACAGTCATTAATTAGTCTAAACCTTGTGCGCTGCAGTCAGTCTGTTACAAATTCCATATCTAATTGTCATAAGAACAAATTTATCTATTATTGTTATCTGGATATATGCTTCTTGTTTTATTGAATGTTTTAACGTTTTATACTTTGTAAGTGTTTGGCATGAGAAACATAGTAACGAGTACTTACCGATGATATTATCGTTCCATGTTGTAGGCAGCTGCTTCTTGCATTGTGCAATGTAGCAGACTTGTCGTTGGTCAAAGAAACAGGTGATTTCAAAGACAGACAAGCCAGTGTACATGAAAATAACAGCATACTTTTAGTAAGGCGTAGTTGAAACCAAGCAAATCTAAGAAAACCTTTTATATTCAGAACTTTTCGGGAATTGACTATTCTTGTTATGTTATCTGGTTGGAAACCCTACCGACATCTTAAATGCTGACCTTGTATCTTATCTAATCTTCGAACAGTTACTATTGAAAACAAAACTTCAAACATTTAACTCAAACTTATCTTGCTAACTTGTTTTAAATTGCGTATTATTATCGTGCTGACTTGTTTCTGTCTAAATCTCCGTTAGTCACATGTCATAGTACTGAACTCATCACGTTAGGATATTTTAGAGACCTCACATTGTGAGGCCACTCTGGAAACGGAACGAGAAACACATGCAAAAGTCTCAGAGGAACATTTGTACAATTAGTCGATCTACACTTAATCAAGGTTTGATGATGCTGCAAATTAAAGTCAAGAAAATAAGTTTTGTTTCTTTATTTCGTACTGTTGGTCACTCGGATCTGCAGTAAGTATAGAAATTTTTATTTTCTTTAAGTGTACAATTTAAACTTTCTCCGCGATGATACTTTCCTTAGTTTAAACATTTTAGCTATATTTTTGCTTCGTATTGTAGTAGATATGTTGCTCCTTTAAAGAAAGTTATTACTTTTTCATTCTTATTTGATTCAAGAAAGTTTCACTTTGCAGACTTAAGTATATTTAAACTTTTGCTACAAAACGTTTCGTATTTATACTAACTGTTAGGATTTGTATAATTTAAGAGGTTTGCTTCTCAAAATAGTATGTTGAAGTATCATTATGCGTTAACTTCGTTTTTAGCATAGTTACAGATGAAAGCTTGGATGCTATGAAAAGAAACGTACCTGCTTTCGGGTGTTTATAATTCGCCATCATTTTCTCTGTTTATTAAAGTTAAGCGTCCGCGTTGTGTATCGTGTTATTACGTGTATCGTTGTCTTATTTGTCTAATTTAGGGTTCATACCAATAGCAGACATTGCAATAGTTCTTAACCATACATTATAAAAGCCAAAAGTTTTTAAATTGTTGATTTTAAGTTCCAAACATGAAAGATTTGTGTCTATTGTTCTTAAAAGTGGATTTATGGTTTAAGAAACATACAGTGAATGAATCAAGGAAACGTTGACACAACATATAATGTTCCATGTAAAGCATCTATACTCTTTGACAACGGAATAGTTTTTTTTCTGTGAGCTGCAGTGCATGCAAATAAAATCTGTGTGAATTGCTCTACTTACTTAAAGTTATTTGTTGTTTTCTTGTTATGAGGACTGTATTATTTGTTCAAAATTCAACGTCAATTTTCGTCAGTCTTGACTTATGTTATCTGATCAATAGATGGGTTCTATCAGACCACGCTTCGAAACCTAATGTGGCGTTGATTGTTCTAGTTCAGAATAAATTTGTTCTAATACTCTATAATTCTTCAAGGACCAACATCCAGACATGTAGATAAAACTTAAAATAATATCTAATCAATGTCTGAGCCAGGAAAATATGTATATATTAAATTGAATGAAAAGCTTCCAAATCTTATTCATTTATCCTTTTGAATCAGATGTGCGCTTATTCTTAAAGCTTCTTAGCACCACGAGCAGTTGTACTGATCTTCTACTGTGTAGGTACCTGCCTTGGATACTACCATTGGATTGGTACAATTACGCCCAGTTCAAATTTATCTTTAGCCATAAACATGGCAACACAGCTCTGAGACACCAATGAAAAATACTAGACAAGCAGCAATTTAACACCTTTCACTCTCGTAGACCGAGACGTTTACAGTAAGCACTTAAAAGCAAGTGTGCCCGATATGCAGTCATCTTTATTAGACTTTACAGGATGCGACATCGACAAGTTACAAGATTTTGCAGCATCCAAAGCAAAAAAGTTGAAAACGTGTGGTTGACGGACATCGCACACTCCTTAAATAATAACAAAACAGCTTCCACGAAGTTCTTGTGCAAACGTAGATTTTTAAATCCAATACAGATTCTTTTAACTTTAAGCGGCAGTAATAGTAGTACGGCTTAAATCTAGAGAAGGTTTTGTTTGCTACGGATGTAATAATTCGCCTTGAAAATTTGCGACATTGCGCTAAGAACATAATTAAAAGCTTTTTTCGTCGGACACTATTCGAAGTATGAATCGTCAGAAAGGAAAGTATATGGCAACCTAAAGCTTTTAAGTATGTTTTCAGCGCAATGTCGCAAATTTTCAAAGAGATTTTCAAGTTTTGTGCCACGAAAAGATTGATGTAATAATTCCTTATATTTACCAAAATGGTATCAACCATCTACAATTTGTAAATTTAGTCGTCTCTAGCCACGTTTCTACTAGTATGCAATAATAACAATTCGATGTTACGGGTCTTATTTTCGACATAATATTTAGAGTGAATCTAGTACAAAATTCGACTTCATGGTTATCAGCTTGTAGACTTTTATTCAGGTTCTGCAGAGAAGTATTAGGGGTGTGCTTCGTATCTCAAACTACTTTATACCAATTACATATTTTCGTATACTATACTGTATTAATTATTGTAACGCGGAGGTGATCGGATAAAAAGGAAATAGAAGTTAGAAACACATCTGATCAGTACCAATTTTTTGATAATTCGTGTAAATCATTAAACTCGCAAGCAATTGCAAATCTTATTGCTCGTAAAATTCACAAGAACTCCTCCAGATGTATTTGCGTGATGAAAAATTTCATGCATTCGAACAGATTAAGAAAACGCTTTGCATTAAAACTCCTTACATGTAAACATATTACAAATATGGGACGGACGGCAAATAAAAGAAAGAGAGAAAGGAGAAAAAGAACAAAGGGAGAAAGGAAAACAAGAAGCAGATGACGGCGATGAAATGAAAGAATGAATTTGAACAGTGAGAGCTTGTTGCAGAGCTACATTGTTATCAATAGGATGTACAGGTGATGCTGAAATTTATAGGCACGAAAGTACAAATGCTTGACAGACATCTTGGGAATGCGTTTGTGTATTGTCTAAGGACATATCTAGGACACACCAATAGTTTATTACGATGTTTCCAACTTATATGTGTTTGTTGTAATCCTAGGCATTAATAGCTTTAACAATGTATCAGACGTCGTCTCATAGTTGGCCAACAAAGTAAGAATCTATCAAAGCTTAAAATTAAAACTACAAATTTTAGAGCAAAAAACACATCGAAATTCTTCCCTGATATTGAATTGAAATAAATATTAAATAAACCAATAAGAGCAGTAAACATGTTAAACACCATGTCAAGCACAGACAATTTCATGGGCTATAGCTGGGTCAACGCACCCTCATAGGTTTAAGGTGTCCACAAATTCTTAATTTTTAGGACGAATCTACAGATTTTCCTACGAACAGTTGTAAAAACATTGAATACTTATACAAAGACATTATTCAGCAGACGTTCTGTTTAAAACAACGGATAAAAGTCCCTGAATGATATTTTAGCCCCTTCCTTAGACGTGCATTAATATTACCCGGCTGTGACAGGAAAACACATCTCCATTGTAAAGAAAACTTTTTGAAACTGTATATTTCTTCTTTGTTTTTTTTCAGGTGTCATAAAAACCGCCACTCTTAATTAGAAACCTTGAAGCGTGTTGAGCAGCTCAAGTCATATCAATGAAAAAGATAATCCTGCCATTATTTTCTTAGCTTTAAGGTAAGTACTTTTTAAAGCCATGGAATATAATGCTTCTAGTCATGACACTTATGTCAAAATTTAAACTTGTGAATCAGGTCACATAACATGTGTTTGTGAGATTTGCCTCGACTTTGTATGAGGTGGAATGTTTGGTACGATCTAATGGCAAGTAAAGTGAGCATGCATATTATATAACCCAAGATCGAAAAACCCTTTAAGACAATTATTACATATGGGCACATTCGCACTAAAGAAAAACACATGATGAAGCTAATTAACTATTTTTGCATCTTCAAGGGCGGTTGTTTGTCAGGAAGTTGCTTAATTGAGTGCCAACAGGAAAAATTTAAACAAAAAATGTTACTTTTCGACTAAACCATCAATGGTGCTGTCATAAAGCCTCGAAATAACATTTTTTTATCAAAATGTAGGGTTATCCAACATGAAACAGGAAAGCTTGCCAACTCAAGTCGTCATTCCAGCAAAATGCCTAACTAGCACAGGCTTTATACTAAAGAATGACTGTAGATGACTTTCTATGATTCTTATTCATAACTTTAGACAGATAAAGTTTGTCAAATCCCGACAAAGTTTGTCTTATTTGTGTAGGACTTTCCCGCTTTACAAAGTTTATCACGTTCCGAGTTCAACAGGTCCATGGAAGGCTACTCTAAGTTGACAACTGCTATAAAACAAGGGATATCCAGCAAAGCAACATCAATTTCAAGTTTAATTAAGTGCGTCTAGATCGGCAATGACAATGTATATGAGGAGAGAGTGCGATAATATGCCGAAGCAGCTATAAAATAAACACAAATGACCGATTTCATACATTTATCGGTAACATACACTTGCGACAACCTTACTGACCGTAATTTTTCGTTCAAATGATATTAGCCGTGACCCCTCGTCGGTATGATATCACAATAGTTTCATTCTTTCGCAAATAATCTTCATCCACTTTTATTGCCTTCTTCCGAATCCGAAAAACACTCAAGACAATCCACCTCGTCGCTAATTGGGTTGACATGCAATGAAAAACTATAGTACCCAGGCCTCTAATTTATTACTATCCAGAAAATGTTGACACATAATCAGGGTCCCCTTTCATATCATATCTGAACTACGCAATATTGAAAAATGTCATTTAGACGTTTGTTTGCTTTTCAGCCATATTACAAACATAAAAAACCCGAATGTAATAATAAAACAAGCATTAGAAAATGCATTTTTAGAGGTATGCGATAGTCAAAACAACTAGAGAAAATCTGTCATATAGTGGCTATTTCGTTCCATCTGCAGATAATGCTAATAAATAGCGGAGTACAACAATCACCTTATGTTGTAGTGTAGTCTGAGGATCAAATTGAAATGACAAGTAACTTATTGGTACTTCAAGAGTCTAAGCAATACTTAAGGCGATTTTGTAGTGATACGCGAAATAAATAGGATTCGTCTTATCACACCCTGCTGTGATCAAACTACATTTCAAGAGATAATTACACTCGTTATCCGCGAGATTTGAAAAAAGTCTCACAAGTTAATACATTCCATTTATTGATTTCATTTATCCTAGAAGGAAGAACAGAATCCATGCTGAACACATGTTCAACTTATACTAATACTCTCTTGACATATCTGTTTATCTTCTCATCCTTATACAGTTTGGCGCATTTTCAATTTTCTAGTAAATGTTGGCCTATGGCAGAATCGCATGTTTTGGCAGTCATTTTCGCTTTTGCCGAGGACGAGAATTTCCGGATAATTGACACAGCTAGATCGTCCTTTCTTTTAAGTGTATTGAGGTCTGCCTACATTAAAACAAGAAAAGCAGAACTCTGTAGGGAAAAAGGGTTAGTTTATTCACTTGGACTCTTCCAATAATGCTTTGTTTCTTCATTTGCTCTTTGGCTTTTTTCCCTTTTCCTACTTATGATTGTCTAGTTTCTATACATGTTCCGTATGAAAAAAGTTGCCAGAAACATATATTTTCCTTTCTGACGATTCATACTCTGAAGAGTGTCAGACGAAAAAGCTTTTAAGTATGTTTTTAGTGCAATGTCGCAAATTTTCAAGGCGATTTTAAAGAACTATTTCTTTTACACCGTTACAGGTGATAATATGTTTCGTGTATTCAAATTTCACCAACCAGAATTCTGCGCGCGAAAGTGTGGAACCCTGTTCATTTCTGCTGGACATTGTCAACGCGAATGTAGACTGTCGAAAGGCCGATGTCCAATGCAAGGAAATGGAATTGGTGAAAATGATTTCATGAGAACAGCACAGTGTTGTACATGAATATTTCGAGACAAATGACAATTATCCAAATCTTGATAACAACAGTGAGACTAGCATAGAACGCAAATGTTTTGTGTTGGTACATATCATTTAATTATCTTTAGTAGTGCTCCATCGTACATAAAATAACACGTCTAGTTTTACCTTTTTTTGTGTTACTGGAAATGTCTTCAAGACAAGAAAGCTAAATTTCACAATTGGCCTTTTAGGGCAAGCACATTTGGCAGCCTATGAGATGAGGACTTAAAAATTAATCTAATTACAACATAATTCTAAGTTTAATATGTATAACCATTATCAATATGATATGATAAATGTAATAATTATATTTAAAAATTGTTACACAGGTATTGTTACGCATAATTCGGAGACAAACAGCAACCTCTCTAAGCGACTTTCATACAAATTTCTGAGGGCATTTTGACCTAATAGAGAAAATTTTTAACGGTAGCCTTAAATACAAACTAGGTCATTGAGTGCTATGGTATCGTGAATGCCGATTCAAATAATTCCATAAAAAGTCCGGCAAGTAAAGTTGTCTCTATCAGAGGTGACGGTAGTTTTATCACTATCCAACGACCACGTCACATTTAACAGAAGTAGGAATTACAACGTGTTTACCACGACTACATGCGTCACAAATTTGCTTCACAAATTACACTACAATGTACAAAGATAAAGAAGGTTTCCTCATTCAGTGGACATACCTTTTTATAAAAGTATGCGTATTTTAGACCGAGATTGATTGCAACGTATTCAGGTAAAGATGTCACAGGGATTGAAAGACCGGCGGAAACAGGAGAAAATTGGAGAAGATTGGTAACGGGAATTTGACATTTTGAAGGAAAATCAGCGACAATGCTCAGTACATAAGGCATAACCTTGATATTATTGTAGAAAAAATAAACCCGGGATTTGAGTCACCTTATACATAGATAGCATCGTTTTCCTTTTCTTTAGCAACATTTTAAAAATCATCATAAGCATCATAATTATTGATATTATCATCGACACGATCATAAACATTATAATTAACATGATCATCATCATTAACAGCAACAGTATCATTATCCTCATTGGCATTAATATAGTTATGTTTTACAATTTGATAATAATCATTATCATTCATATCATTATCAACATTATTATGAACATTATGATCATCAAAACCATTAACTTTCTTATCATCATAAATCTGCATCAACAGCAGCATTATCATTCATTAACATGATTATTGTTATGTTTAACTTCTTGATAAAAGTCATCATCCTGATCATGTCAACTATTATCATCAATATTGTCATTATAGTCATAAAAAAGTATGATTATCGTCATTAATCATCATGATAATCTTCATTATAATCATCATCACCCATAATCATCACTAATCACAATCATCATAATGATAGTCCCTAACATAATCGATCAACATCAACAGCAGTAACATCATCATCATCATCATCTTCATTATCAACATCATCATTATCGTCATCATCGTCATCGTCATTATCATCAGCATCCGTGACATCGTGATCTAGATCGTCATTATTAACATTGTCAACATTATCATCGATCGTTATCACCATCTTTATTATCATTATAGTCATAAACATCATCATTATCTCTGTTATTATGATCAGTGTTATTGTCTTCTATCATCGTCATCATTATTACCATAATAATTATCAAAATCATCAATAATCATCAGCTTCAACATCATTGTGATCAAGCATCATCATTATTATTATCACGTAGTTATAAATATGATCATTATTATCATCAATCATCAACTAATATCAATATATTAATAGTTATAAAAGTATTATTACCATTTTTATTTTCACCATCATGATTATCATCATCATCATCATCATCACTGCTGTTATCATTATTAAAGCCATCCAATATTCTGGGATTGACGATACAATTCAATCGTCCCCGAGGAAATTGATGACCGAATGGATGAAAAGGGTAATAAATATAAAGATGGACCAATTACTTGACTGATTAATTGATTGATGGATGGGATTAGGGATCGAAACATAAATCGATAAATTGACTGATTGATTAGTTGATTGAAAGCTGGATGAGTAGATTAATTGAATGATTGATTTATTAACGGATGAAAGGATGGATGGAAAGATAAATTGATGAAATTATTGATTGATTAATGGATTGTTTGTGGGTAATCGATGAATTGATTAAATGTTCAACTGAACGAGTAATTGGTTGAACAATTGAAAGATGGATAGATGCAATAGTATTGCAGAAATATATATACAGAAATAACTCTATGAAACAGTTTCTATTTTATTCCATTAATATGTTTAATGAGAAGTACCAAACGGCAAATGTAGAATGCATTGAAAATTATCATCTACGCATTACACAAACCTATCTATAAAGTCCTGATCAGCCGTCATGGTCAACTAAATTTGTATTTTTGATAATTGACGTATGAGCAATAGCATAACTGCTCACGGAAAAATATTCTTTAATTATTGAAAGAGATAATAAAACTGGAAATTGTGTTTGAAGGGGAAAGTGGCAATGAAGCAACTTAAAGACGTATAAGCAATACGTAGTGTTATTTAACTTTTATCCTGTCTTTGAATTTCAGTTCAAGTAAAAACATCTGTCGCTTGGCTGGATGTAATTTGGGAGTTGTAGACAATTTACATTGCTAGCCAAGTCAACATCTACATATATATCGCTTATGATTGTGAAGCCTTGTATTTTGTGGCTCTAGAGCAAATTTCTAAAACAAGATTTGACAGTCAAGAGAGGAAAACGAGGAGTTTGTAACATTCAGTGATAGTATTTCTGTCGTTAACGATGCCGGCAATGTTTACTTTGAATATTTCGTCATGCAGAATATCTGATAAAACCAGAAATCTTGACTTCTTGGATGAAATGAAATGCAGAAGTGAACTCAATTTAATTTAAAATTATTAAAGTAAATTGCAATAGGCGGTACTTTATAGTCATTTCGAGGCATTGCTGCAACGTAATTAAGGTATACGACGACATGAAAACTCGTTAGGAAGAGTTTTGGCCACTTAATTATCAACAGTTGAGCGCGAGGAACGACCGTCAGTGGTACTATTTCTATTTGCAAGAGATGAAAGCGGCTGTTGTATAAAGGAAAAAGCTGGCATTCTGGTAAGTCTGGAATACATTATATTTTAAGATCTGGCATTGCAATATTATGCATATGTTTTTGATTCCATCATCTTTGTCCGTAATTAGGAATAGGTGAGACAAATTTGGTAAAAAACATTAAAAAAGAATATGATTCTACCAGGATAGTGTATGTCTAGTCTAAAAGACAAAATGCCGTTAAGAGACAATGATATAATATATTGTTCTCGTTGTCAACCCGATGGTACTCTAAATATATTTGGCAAAAAAATTCATAATTGGTGGGACCTTTGTATCTACAGTAGCCAAACTATAATTGAAATGTTATATACTTCTCGTCATATCCCCAGAAAACAAATTTTTTGTCCAGAAAAACATAGATAGGAACTACTATCTCAAACTGTTATAAATACTACAATACTGATATAATTGGAAGATTCTAAGCTGTGCTTAAATAAAGTACGAAATGGATGTATAACTTAGCATCCTGATAAATTCATTTATTTGTCAAAAATGACAGCAAACCTGAAGAAAATATTGCATTTTGTGCTGTAACAGTATTAGGAAATCACGTTTTCCTGATTGTCTGCCAATCGCAAAATGAAAGAGTTTAAGTGATATGGTTTTCCGTTGTTTTGTGCTGCTTGTCCTGTAGCTCAATAGATCCTGGCATACAGGTACTTTAATTATAGAATTAAGCTACGTTGCAACAGCAGTAGTAGCAGTAGTATCCTAAACTCAATGTATTCCTTTACAACATGAAAATACAATTGCAAGTCTCACTTTAAAAATAACTTGGAAATGACTACGTAAATCTTCAAAAAGAAACAAAAGAAAAACCTAAGAAACACAATAATCGTATGCATTACAATTACTTTGCTTAAAATTTTATTAGCTGATTGTTATGTGACAATTCTATTATTGTTATTATCATGATCATTATTATTATTATTGTTAGTATTACTATTGTTGTTAATATTACTATTAATATCATTATTTACTTTATGCATTGTTTATTACGTCCTAGAGAGCCGGGTCCAAACAAAGGTCCTATGGCTCTAGAGGGTAGGTGTTACTTTCTAAATTATTGATAGCACCCTCCGTATTATGTGTGCTGTTCCAAGGAGGGCTATCTTCTGGACTTCTTGTATGTTGATGTT
>JANTCA010000473.1:0-12665 GCA_024741275.1 Chironex yamaguchii
ATGGGACATATCCACTTTGTAGTACATCTAAGGGACATTTTGAGTGCCATGTCTGCTTTGTAGTATATCTAATGGACATTTAAGGAACATACCTGCTTTCAAGTACATTTGTAGCACATCTAAGGGACATTTTAGGTACACATCTGCTTTGTTGTACGCTTGTATTACATCTAGCGGAAATTTTGAGGGACATATCTGGTTTCTAGTACATCTAAGGGACATACCTGCTTTCTAGTACATTTGTAGCACATCTATGGGATATTTTGGTACACATCTGGTTTGTTGTACACTTGTAGTACATCTAAGGGATATCTAAGGGACATATCTGCTTAGCATTTCGTCCATTTTATTGGAATTGCACAATATAATACGGCTAATCTATACACTTCTATTGACTTAAAAATTGAAGTGGCAAAAGTTTACAGGCATTAAATGTTTTTGGCTCGGCAACCTTTGAAATTAATCTCTAGACAAATTTAATTTGCTTAGTTTATAAGCTTATTTGTTGATACTTGGTTTAACAACGGCTACTAACTTAGATGAAAGCTTAGGCTGTATCAACTGATTATGATTTGACAACCTGAAACAGATCAGAACGTCAAAAAAGCTTTCAACATTTCACGAGCAATGATTAATTTACCATACATTGTAAAGTAATTAATTCTTGGTCAAGTTAACAGTCCAATGATTTTAGGCTTCCTTGACTTAGATAATTAGAAAACAGGGACTAATGTCTTTAGAACCTAAGATAAATACTGGATATTATGGATCGATGTCATGAGCAATATTGAACACAAAACGGTTTTGCAAGCAGTCACGCAGTAAAATGATTGATTTAAGTCCTTTTGTTTGCTGTGGAAGAACGTTGAAATATATTTAACCTTCTTGTTTGTCCTTGCAGTTATTTAAGTTGTTCAGAATGCAATGGAGGTTCTGTATACTGGTAAGCAATGGTGGCCCTTTTGAAAAAAATAGATTGTAGGTTACAAAGCTGGTTAATCTATGGATGTAAAAAAAGGTACCAACTGAGCTTGAGCTGAAGTTCTTAATGATGCAATCATATGCAGAACGTTGGTAGCTTCCAAAGCTGTCTGTTGGTAGGAAAGGTATCTGATTGTAAACTGGATATTGGTTTGAATTGTCATAAGAAATCTTCAATCAAATACATTAACGAATAGCGCACACAACAGCTACTTCTTGACAAGGCAATCTTTTGCGAATGTCTTTTACATACTATAAATTACATTTACTGCTAGCAAAATACAGTTTTAATTTCAAAACGACATTTCCAGTGTTTTAATTTCCATTGTTCATCAACTGTAGGTTTGGAAAAAAAGATTGAACAGTGGAAAAACGGAAAAGTAAGCTTGAAAAAGACATCCAAAGCTAGCCAGATTCCTGCACCAGATCGTTGTAAACGACTATTTTTTTATCTACCCTCATACAAGTAGTGAAAATAGTAAAAGAAATATACAGGACAGAAAAATTTGAATACATTTAAACTGAAACACCATATCAACTGCATTTGAAAATTATAATGCTATCTGTGTTCACATATATTAAATTCGGATTAATGTTGATCTGTGCTGATTTTTCTGTCGACGACATTTTATATCATATTGCAATCTAGTCTATTTGTCATTGCATACTTTGATCATGCTATAGACATCCACCTTTAGTAACACATACAAAATACAAGACACGCAAGAATAAGACCGCACAACCCTTAAATTAATTCATGTCAAAATTATATTTTTCTCCGCATTAAATTCTGCTGAATCTTATCGAATTGATACTTAATGTAACCTTCATGCAAGTCAAAAAATACACCTCGAAGCGAAAAATGTTCATCTAATCTTCTGCAAGTTCAGCCTTTGCTTTACAGGTATTGCAGTTTAAAGGATAACACTACCAGTCTCTCTTGCACATAAATGATATCACACTGATGGAATACAGAAATCCCCACAATGCACAGACAATTATATTTCATATCGTGTCTTGACCAAGACACATTAGTGTAGCAACATCAAAATATCGCTGGAATAGATTTAATTGTTTAGCTTAAAAGCATTTTAACATGCTGAATAGAATGCTTCTCCTCCTGCCGCACACAATATCGTATAGTGTCAAGATCTCTCAAAAGCTTACGACTCCAAGGCATTTTTTTCGGAAAAGGTATCTCTTACAAGTGACTATTAACTTCGCGGATATGCATTACTTTAATATCCTTCTTCTCATAGTTCTTGAAGCTATTTAAAATTTTAATTAGTTTCATTGCACCAAAACAACCAGGTTTATTAACATTCTTCAAGTAAGATTCGACGAGAGCTGACTAACACACGACATGTTTCCTTCCATCTTTTTTTCATGGAGGTACAGTTCGATTCAGTCAAACCTTCTTCAAGTTCACAGCTTATTTCCTACCACATCAGGTTTAAAAATTTTTATGATAGTGACTTGATAAAGAATTGCTGTATTTATTGGCTTTTTAGGGTGCAATGGATAAAAATATCGAAGTGTTTTAATCTAGTTTAAAGCATCACTTACCTTACTCCAAATGCATCGAGCCTCCATTTGCATCATTTTATAGCAAATCTTGCATTTGTTTTCTTTCCCAAGCAATGAGTAATATAAGTTCAAATTTTTCTTACTCGTCTGCTTAAGTTCTTTTCATGATCAATTTTACAAGGAAGTAAGTGAATAATAAAATTAGTATCCGCATTACGGTCCTAAGCAACAAAAACGTCGATACAAAAGTGCACTTCTAATGGTTAGGTTTGCCACAAATTTTCTTATCGTCTTCATTTTATTGGTGCTTTTCCCCGCCTGAGATCACCGCCTCTAAAATCTATTTATTTTACTTCAGATCGCTAACATGGCTATCTTTTCTATAATTTCCTGGCTCCTAACAAGTCAGATAAGGTTTATTATAACGTCACCTAGTGTCATTTGCAATCTTGAAAAATTTATTAGATTTCTGAAATATGCTACTATGCAGAAAAGTTTCTTCTAAATTCTGACGACTTAAGTGTTTGTCTTTACTTAACTGCAGACAGAAATTAATAAAACAATTAGTTTACACCTTCATTAGTGCCCTATCTTAGCACAAGGTTAAGCTAAGTCACATACCTCACTACCATACTACGAAAATCAAATGAAGAAACAATCGTTTCAGTTGCCAGTAGTTCGAAGTTTGAATGATCATTTACAAGGAGAAAGAAATAAAGCTAATCAACAGTATGGAATGAACATGTTAAAGATATAAAGTTGAAACAAAATATCATCCTTTTAAAAAAACATTTAAAAAACCAAAAACATCGAAATGTTCAGATAATTAACTACCTAAAATACAAAAATGGTAAATCGTCTTACCTTGACATAAACAATTTCAAGTGGTATTCAGAACATAAAGGTCATGACAGCAGCTGCAGTTGTGTTTTAGTTTCACTTTGGAGAATAACACTGAAAAATAAAACACAAAAAAGACATCTGCAATGATCAACTGTTATTTTTACTCTGCGACTACCCAATCAAGCTCATTGTGCATTACAGGGAAATCTATTTGTTTACTAATGACAAGGGTCTACAAATCACATGTTCACCAATACATGTAATTATTTTTCCAGATGAAAGCCATCATTTGTTCAGTCAACTGTCGATGTTAGCCTGTGTTTCAATGTAACTTTAGCACAGTCAGGCGACGTCCGGTTTTCACAACACTGGCTGAATATAGACAACACGTACACTACAATATGATTATCGTAAAAATGCTAGCAAAATAAAGTGTTTAGGGAAAAATACTAGATTACTGTGGATAAGGACTCGATAACATTTACGTTTCTCACATTTGGCTTCATAAAAATGCAAAATTACCTAGAGCAATCTTTCGTGTTAGCGAAACTTCAAACTTCTGTAAATTTATCAAGGTGTCGCTTCTGCATCTTACTGTTCCACAAAGATATCCAAAAATTTTTAAATAGTATAGAAAAGAAAATTAAAATATCAAAAACTACAAAATCCATCGATGAACGCACTTGAAGGTCACATTTCTTATCATTCTGTCATTAACTAGGTCTTTTAAAAACACACCTGCGTTTCGTTGCAGGAACAAAATCATCAGCTTACCAACATCTTTTTAGCAAGGTGGATACCATGTACACAAACGATAAATACATACGTTCTCTCATGGGGAAAGTCGCTCAGGTACCACATAAGTATCAATTTAAGTAATGTAAGCACCAAGTGATTACATCTCAAGCGTCATGTTAATTAAATGAGTTATGTTTGAATATGATTAAGTGGTACAATTCAAGCAGTGCAATTTCCTAGGATTGGAAATTAACCTGCCTTACTACCACAAACTATCGATCTGACGTGAAACACTAATTAGTCTGGTAAGTCTCATTTGCCAAGTTTCCTGTCTTAAGGTTTTTCAAATTGACTTGAAATGAACTATTTTTTCTACATTTGAAACACTTCCAGGCGGGGGGCTCGCCTCTGTCCCGTTAGTTTGCAATATTTTTAAAGTGATCTATTATAAACCACAACATTGTTACAGCATGTCTATAAAACATTGCGTTGCCATGTCCGCTATCATCACAGCAACCTCTCTCTACAGTGACTGAATTTTTTCTCTCCTTATGACTTATATGTTGCTCTACATGAAAGAATTTCATTCGAGTTCACCATGGGGTATCACATTTATAACCCTTCCCTGTCAGTGTTTTGAAGCAATTAAAATGTAGGATGAAATGTCTTAATAAATTAAAATACACAGGCTAAACGCTATTAAACAGAATTTTTTGGCATTGTAAGCGATGCACATATTCCTGCATGGACAACTGAGTCCTATTTCAGTACCCTAAAATGTTTGCTATTAGTTTTTACAAAGCTGACAAGATTCGTTAAACAGCTTAAATGAAGAATGATAGTATGTATTGGGATTGGATGTTCCTCATTGTATCATCATAAAAATGACGCTATCATCTTTACCCGATACGCTAACGAGGCAGCAAATTCAAGCCGACATTTATAAATCTTGTAATCCTCTATTTTCTATCACCTCTAAACTCGTTTAGCTATTAATTTAAAAAGTTTTACATTTCAACAGTCTTTTGCCAGTTCAAAATGCAACAATTTGTCTTCATTCTATTTGCACTCAAATCATACGTTCGCTGTTTATAGCTTTCCTTACTTTCTGACATCGGTACTTCTATACTCTGAATGGCGTCACATGAAAAAAGCTTTAAATATGGTTCGCAAGGTGTCTTATAAATTCAACATTCCGTGCCACCCTGCTCTTGTTTATTCCAACGTGTTATTGGATGCTTGAAGTTATTGATGTACTAGAACTCAAGGGATGTAAGCATTTACTCAGAAAGAAACTAGCAGAATAGTCATAACAACGATGGATGGGGGCTTTCAAAATCATTTAAGCGTACCTCAATAAAGTTAAGTTAATCTTTTTGATTATCAAAAATAATTGACAATTAGATTAGTTCTCGTGCATAAATTTTAAAATAAACAAAAAGTAGCAGCTTAGTAGTGCAACAGTTGATAATCCCATAAATATGATGTACTTACTCTAATCATTTGATCTAGCTCAAAGCAAACGCTTCCAAAGATGAAGTTAGAAATACAATCAGTGCCTAAATTTACAAAAAGACTGCTAGACTACGCAAGCGCGGATGTGACTAACGTTGACACCGACCTGAGGGTTAACCTGGATTTTAACGGGCTATTTTATACGTTGGTTTAGCTGGTTATATTTTATACGATTCTACTCCTCATTTATCAACAAATCCCACTTGGGTTCTTTCGATGTCCCTAAGGGGATGTCTTTTCGGACTAGGTAGGGGTACATTTGCATGGAGTACAACGCATGGTTTTTGGAGAAGGACAAGGTCATTCACACCGGCAATTGACACCTAACTAATCAAGAAGACCTCTCATAAATCGCTCTCGTAGGAGGGAAAGCCCTCTAAAGTCAAGGTTTACTAACCTCAAATTATCAATCTTAAAGACATTTATACTTTTTATTCTACTCCCTTGTTCCATTTAGTGCTTTATATTTAAATTTTAAATTATACAAATGGGAACATAGCGAGGATGTCATTAACACCGTAGTTTAACGCAGATGATGCATATTTTCTCTTTGGAAAAAGACAATACCGATCAGCTTTAAAGTACATACTTATCTCTTTGGTATACCACAAGGATAGTTTGACTTAATGCTGCAAATGAGCTCAATTCTGAAAACAAAACATCATAATTGTTCCTAACGAAAAAGTTCCAAAGGGTATAATACACGGTTGTTATTCGTATTCCAAAAATAAACTAGATAACCAGTTCTAATTATCAAAAACAGGAATAGAAATTAACTTAGTAAGTGTTGGTCAACAGGCAGTGATGATTTTAGTAACAAAGTAATTGTTGAATATATGTTTTCAATGCGAGATTGGTAGCAGTACGAATGGAATGATAATTAATAATTCTCAATTATTAAATGACAGAACGTCCTTTCCTAGGACAATCATATACCCCAGTCAATGTTATCATATCTAATTAAATTGTTGACAGGTGTTTTCAAATCAATATTATTTGCATCGCCTTAATATATACGTGTACGAGACACAATATGTGCAAGGTACGTTATTACAGATTTGATATAAACTCGTGTTCATTACCCAAGAGCACCTAGTCGACGTTTATACAAAACTAGTGCAAACGGTGATAAATGCATCCCTTGTAGGTACAAAATTACATGCCGCTTGTAAGCATATTCGCCAATAGACCGACACCCAATGAAATGAGTTGACGATCAGGGTTGAATGACAAATAGTATTTTGACCTATCATATTAAACTGTTTGACCTAACATAGTGAACTTGTTGGTATAAATGTCAGATTTGTAGTCTTGGGAACCTGGGTCAAAACCCTCGTATTCACAATCAGAACCTTACTTCTGTTTCTCATGCACGGTCAGCTTGTCTACCTCTGTATAGAACTAGTAAAAACAGTGATTACTGGATGCACTGCATACACATAAGACTTCAATGCTTGAAAACTCGCTCGAAATCTAATAACACGAGTGCACGATCGTGGTTGATTGACTTAGACGTATGGGACCGTTGCTAATGAGCTTGTTAGGTAAGTGGCAAAAACGTCAGGATCGCACGCTTCGGGTTCCAGCCACTGTGTATTTTATAGTTAGAACATTAGTTTCAAAAATACAAATTTTCAAATCTTGAACGAGGAAAATTGCCAGCCATATTAACTGTAAAAGGTGGTATTAATAGGAGTTTTTACGGGACGTGTCATCACTAAATCAAGACACACGCTACACCAAAGGGTGCAAATGACAGAGCAAAGCAATAACAACAAGATTTCATAAATTGTCTTTTATCAAAAGTACGAGGAAGGCATCAAGATATTGATATTTGAGAAGGAAAGCAACTCAGTCCTACTATACTGCAGGGCACGAGAAGCCAACTTGAATGTTATAAATAAAATTGTAGGTCAAGCAGATCATCAGAGACTTGCTGGCTCAGTTGCCGACGCGGAAAATTCATTGTCTCCTACTCAGTAATGGACAAGGTGGCATTAAACGTTTACCAATAGTGTTTCTGTTTATAATCTGTTTGGTCCCAGCAGAGTATGAATTTGAAGATGTTATGACGTCATTACCATTTCAATAGATCATGCTTTAAAATTAATCTCTTGCTGTGAAAATCTATCTTAACTAGGCAGAACTGAGAATAATACAGTCCTTATTGTCCCAATGGCTCATTTCAGTTTAAATAATACAATAAAAACCACGTAATAATGTTTGCAATCGTTTTGCGTTAAAAATTAACTACCTTTACCGTTTGGACATGGCGGTGTTCTTTTCAAATCAAGCACGTCGTTACCACCCATTTCCGACACAATAATCACAATTGCAGTTCCCTTCGTAACGATGTAGCCTAAACATTGAGAGGAAAAGGAAAGAGGAGGGGACGTTTGTATTTCCTTAGGGCGTGTGTATGCATGAAAATCAGGAAGGATACTCAAGTCTGTAAGACAATAACAATAACTGTGGTACCTTTAAGGAGTAAAAATGTATTGAAAACAAATTTCTACATCAGCTTTGGTTAAAATAGAAAGTAACCTAATTACTTAGTTGAACAGAGAATTCGTTTAGAAAGGGACATTTTTCAATGTATTATAATTTGTCTACAATATTTTTTAATAAAAGATGGGAAAAACAAGATTGACTGGGAACGATAGAAAGGAAATAAAGGAAGTTCGCGTGGTAGAAGGATATGAACAGCAGGACGAAATCAGTAGGAGAAGATTTGCAAGACATATAATAAACACGACTATTTTTTAAGTTTGTAAGACATATAATAAACACGACTATTTTTTAAGTTTGTAAGACATGTTTCGGATGTACCTTATCCATCATCAGTTACAGATTAACAGCAACATTGCAATGATAAGTTTAAATACTAGTGGTATATTACAATAATACAAAGGTAGGACTTGTGAAGAAGAGTAGAACTTAAGGAGACTGTTAGAAATATAGGCAGCAAAGGCAAAAAAAATAGTCATGGAATGGCTAACAGAACGAAATAATGAACAAAAAAGAAGAATGGTAAACCAGAAAATAACCTTTAAAGGATAACTAGCAGACAGAAGAAAGACAATGCCAACGAAAACTAAAAAAATGGTCAACTTAAATGAAAAACATTTAATCAAGGAAGGTTAAAGGCAAGACAGAAATTGAGGTTCATTAGGAGTTCAGAAAAAAAAGACAAAGAGAGAAAAGAAATAAACAGAAAGTAAAGCAAGCAAAAAATAAGGAAAGCAACGGAAACAAATATGGTAATTAAAAATGATTAGACAAAAATGGGAATACAAGGATGTTTAGAAGAACAACACGAGTACGATAGCTTTGAAAACAAATGTGGGAAACAGAGCATACACACTGCAAAGAATAAACAAAATAAGAACAGCAAACAATGAAACAAAAAGAAGACAAAATGATAGAACAATAGGAGAGAGAGAGAAAGACTATAATACAATAGAGAAAGAAGGATGGATAATTAGGACAAATGGTATAGACAGGAGTTCTATCATGAGTTAGGCATAATCATGAGTTAGGACAAATGAGTTAGGAATGAGGAAGAAAACATTGGAAGTCCGAAGGCTAGTAGAGACGATAAAGATCATAAATGAGAAAGCGAAAGTTATGAGAGAGGAAAGAAGGGTTAAGACAAGAAAACTCATGAATATTTAACATCAATGTTGAAGAAAAGAAATGACAATTTGACAGCGAAAGAAAGAGTGATGAAATAATGGAGAAAAGAGATAGAAAATGAACTCTGCATATCGCAGGGAAATTGTGTAATATAGATAACTAAGTCTTAAAACATCAAGACAGAATTGTCAAAGATTGAAATCATGAAAGGAGGAGCAATATGAAAAAAATTGCATAGAAAACTTCAAGGTGAACAGTGAATAGAATAGAGGAAAACGCATAGAAAGCTTCAGGGCAAATAGTGAACAGAATGGAGGAAAACCCATAGAAAACTTCAAGACAAACAAGAATCGAATGAGCCAAACGCATAGAAAACGTCAGAGTGAACAGCGAATAGAATGGGAAAAGACAAATGAGTGGAAAAGGAACCGCATTGACAGATTTATTATGTTCTTCCTTCATTCAAAAGGCTCGTTTTTATTTCCTTTTTATCATTTTTCTTTATTGTTTAGGGTTGAGTAGTTATTATCTATTTTTTACGAAAACATTACCATATATCCACACTTCCTTTCTGACGATTCATGCCCTAAACATGTCAGACGAAGAAACCTTTTAAGTATGTTTGTTGGCAATTTACCAAATTTGCAAGGCGATTAACTACTTTCCTTGCGTTCCGTCAAAACCAAATAAGATATTTCAACATTTCAACAGAAGTATTGTACTACCATTTCATTTCATACCTTTGTAATAATGTTTTTCGTAATAATAAATAGTTTAGTAGTTAAAGTCATGTCTCTTTCTCTGAAAACTATCAGCCTCGTTCATATTTTTACTAGTGGATATTTTCCCAAGTGTTAAACACATTATAAAAGTCGCTCAATTATGTACTTTTGTCTTATAATACAAGCTGCTTCAAGATGTAGTTTTTGTTCAAATAAGTGACAATTTGGAGCAAAAACCTTACCTCGTTATTAGATTAAAAATTAAAATTTCGTTTTGCTGACAGCAACTAGACATTTTGATAGCAGTTTTAAAAGTGCGTTAACCAAAATTACAAGTGACACGGACATACAAAAAGGCAAAAACAGGTGTTTTTAATATTTTGTCAACCATAGGGACCTATATTAAAATTATTTGTCAACAACAATTGGTAACTAAGTTATATCAAAAAGGAAGACTAATTGGCTAAGTTTAAGTTTGAAGAAATTGAAATATAATACCACAGTGTTTGTAGTGAATGACAAACAGCCTAAGTTAACTTTCAACGTTTGTGCATCACTGTTTTCTTTGCCTTGCCACATTAAAGACATAAGAAAACAAAGAACGCATTTGGGGGATAGTATTAACTTAATAACTTGATACATCAGTTATTTAACTCGGAGTGAAACTCACACTTACAAAACGTGCAGATTTTTGAAAGCCTCTCCTCAGGAATTCAAACTTTTTGCAAGTATGTAAAGTCGACGTCGTTAGATGGAATACTACAAGAATCCGTGCTGTCTATTTGTGAGGAGGGTATCCCTTATGTGCCTTAAACATTGTAAATTGCGATAAGTATGGTTAATCATACGCATTTTAGCATAAAAAGTCGGTCAGACGACTGCCTCATGTTAGCCAAATTTTTTCCGGATGGATCGTTGGCTTGACAACGTACCGTCTTGGTCACAACTAAGCGTTAATGATTTAAACACTGCTTTTAAAAACCGTAATTTGTGGAGAATAATTTCTCATGTTACTGTGCAATCTAACTTAACTGGAGACAGTGACACATGATGATGTTCGTTCTCTTGTAGTTCAGCTTTCTTCAAACGACACCAGCATATCTACCCGTGCAGCACGCGTAGGTATCACGAGGCAGTAGTGGTAATGTTCAAATAGTATAGTGGCATCTCTTAGAGTTGCAAAGCATCATTTAAAATAAATGAAATAGCTCAAGATGGTTCAAAATTTAGTTCTCTTTCAATCAATTCCACCAAGAAATGTATCCGTTATTTTAGAAATATAAAAAAATGCCAATTATAAAAATAACAGTCTCTAATCTCTACTATATTATGGTAGTACAAAGAGTATGGGGCTCTTGTGTTACCAAGAGAGCCTTTGCTTTATTATTGAACTTGTACTAATGCAAAAGAGACTATATAAATAGGTTACTATCAGAATGACTCCTTTTCTATTAACTCTGATGTTATTCATTTTAAGCACTTTAATTTTAGCAAATAATGACCGAATTACTATTTACTAGTCACTAATCTTGTGTTACCCAAGCTCTTTTCTGAGTTGCAATCAAATATAGGATTACTCCTGATTAATTTCCCAAACCAATCGACTATTGACATTCAATTTATACCCCAAGTTACCGCATTTTTGCAAAAAAACCACACCCGTCATCTGTACGTTCACACTTAACAAGCTGATAATTCGGTTTTTATTAGATGCAAATAAACAGTAGTTTTAAGGTTATTTCTATGAGCAATGTACTTTAGACGTCTTGCAGGCAGTTTAGCTTAATCTTGTTTTTGCTTGTTCCTATATTCTGTACTAAGGGTTGGTATATATGTAAAGCCAATAAACGCCCTGTTTTTAAATTATCTTGTAAGTCATAATCAAACTTTACATCGTTTCATTGTGTGCTCAGTGCAAAGCGTTACTTCATTTCTTTTACTATAGTAAATTGCTTATTCGTTTTAAACCTAAATCTAAATAATATTCATTACAGTTCTCTAAAATGGTTCCCCACTATTGACCTTTTGTCTGTCTTCAACACTAAGGAACCAACACGGTTTGGAAAAAGCGTCATTTCTAGCGGCAATTTGTGACATAAATATTTATTGTCTACAAAAAGCCGAGTTATACACCTATCTGGCTTTCAGATCATTTGCAGGCCAAATCTGCAGATTTCCATAGATGTATCATGTCTCGTAAATAATCAGCTCTGCCAATATCTTTGCCACATGATAATCTTCTATGGGTGAGCCAGAATTATGGATTCCATTCTTCAAAAGCTTTAGCTATCTTTGTTTTCCTTGGAAACCATGAAAATGACAAAGTGAGATTAGTGTATGAGCAAAGACACAGCAGTACTTAGGGAAAAAGGAGGCTGACAATAATCTATATGTTACACTGTTGGACTGTACAAACGTCCGCGATTCATAACATACAGAAACCAGAGGCACTCAGAGTTCCGTCAAGACAATTTATTTAAAATAAATTTCCTCTTTTGTGAATTCATAATTCATAAAGTCCAAAATCCTGTATTTGATCCTGGTCATCATAAAAGAGAATATGCCGGGGCCTTTGAGGTTACCAGCATACCAGCAAGTTTCAGAATGTCAAATAAACAACTTTTACTTTTATAGATAGATAGATAGATAGATAGATAGATAGATAGATAGATAGATAGATAGATAGATAGATAGATAGATAGA
>JANTCA010000474.1:0-33535 GCA_024741275.1 Chironex yamaguchii
AAAATTCGCTCGAGCTACAAAGAGGACACCAGAATGGGTCATATACAACGTGAAAGGTTACCTAAATCCAAGATGGCGTCTAGTGACGATAGATTTACGTTCGAAATCGTGCATGTGCTGTGTTTTGGAAACGAGCTAACAAGGAACTTTGCTCCAGATTTATCTTTACAAATCCTCAACAATCACTAGATCTCTAGGTAAGGTGTGATTAGATTGGCGACTAATTTTCAGGATTTGGTCGCCAAAGTGAAAATTTAGTCGCATTGACGCCTGTATTAGGCGCAATTTTACGCCCTGTACAATGGACAGGCCTAGGGGTAAACAACATCGAGACAGCCAAGGAGTGGTGTATTGTCACAGTCAACCTTGTTGGAAGAGAAAGCACATAGAGGAAGAAATGAAGGGGTATCGTTGGACAAAACTATACTTTTGTTTTTCCAGTAAAAGTTTTTTTATCAAATAAATACAAGGCCAGAAAGGTATCCCTGAAAATATTGAAAATCAGTACTGATAATCATTTTTCAAAACTTTAACTGAATGCTACCTTCTTAAGTGAAATGGGCATGTCAATGGGTATTGCAAATCTCTATGCAACACTCTGAGCTAGATCTGCCTTTGGGCTGTCATAGCAATGCCAAAACATTGTACTTCAAAACTCACTTGATACTAGTCTACCAGAACATTACATTATCCAGTACAAAGTATATATTAATTCACAGCTTGCTAGCTCTGAAGGCACAAAGATATCAAAAACAAATATGTGCTATGTGTCATTTTTTATACAACATGTATAAATTGAACTTATTATACCATATTATAATCAAATAATGCAACTAATGTGACATGCAGGTCTTCGTTTAATGCATGCAATCACACACCTATGCATATGTACATGTGCAAATCAAGCAATGAGTGCTTTTCATTGTACACGTTATAAGTGTTATTTTGCTTAAGTAACTTGTACTTTGATGTTCAACACAACCAATGGCCTTCAATATATATCGTGATTATTGACAGATCTCATAACACTTTTGAGAAAGTCCCAAGTGGCAATTTCCAACAATATGAAATAATTGTGCCAATAAATCAGCCTGTGCATTTTGCCACACAGATGTTTTATTCTTGAAAAGGACTGCACTTGCTCTGTTGCAGATGGCATGCATGTACACATGTCCTGGACATGGCAATGTTTGGTCAAAACCTTTTACATATGAAATATACAAGGTACTAGGCCTGATAATGTGAAATATAGCAATGTGCAACAATTTTTCATGTCTTGAGCTTTACAGCCATGCATTTGTGAACACTAAATATGTATAGGAATATATATATTTCCATTGTCAGGTAAACTCTAAGGACCAAAAAATAATGTTTGTAGTTTCTTAATGTTTTTCTTTAATTATATATACATATTTACACATATGCAAATAAATATTTATATACATTTGTACCTGTGTTATATATTATATGCAAGTTCAAAAAATAAATTGTTTTAAAAATTGTTGTACTTTACATCATGGTATGTTTTACCTTTTAGCATACCATACATTCAAATCATGTGGTTACTCTTACCTTTTTAATTGTGTCAGTTGCACTGATGAATTTGTTGTAATTTTCATATACAAGGGTTTGCATATCACTGTCCAGACTTCTGATTTCTACATACAAAGTAGTAAAGACAGTAATAATATACAGAAATGGTCAATATTTGCTTCATGACACATAAGGACATTTTAACAGTGCAATGTGACAAACATTTGTGGAGTCAATATTTGCAGAAATCCTGCAGAAGGTAACTGTGTTTACAGAATAAATAATACTTTCCACATATAAGTATATGTGTTTCAGATTAAATAATGAAATTTGATAATTTGATTGTAGAAAAGCTCCTGGCTTTTCCATATGGGACTACGAAGCTGCAGGAATTGCAGATGTCAAGCTTCTAGTCTAAATCACAGGTAACTGTGATAATTTGTTTCTGACGTTTATGGAATTGGATACTGAGCCTCATGTCCAACTCATAATTTTGAAAGCCCACTTGCTGCTTTTGTTGATACATCTTTATCTTTTTGATTATAGATAGCTAATGTTACCTTCATTGTGCAAAGCCATATATTGCTCACTATGATGCTAACACTTTATCCAAAATCATGTTTTACTTAAAAAATACTCAATGTCACTTTCATATAGAAAGAATCAGAAGCTAGTCTTTCCATATTCATGAGAAAATGGCATTGGTAGATAAATTTGTAATAATAACATCAAGTTTTAAGCCTAGCCTGTTAACCTGAGACCTGTGCTACAGGAGAACATCCCTGTTTCTTTAGTTATGCTTATGTATACTCATGCAAATATAGTTGTTATAGTAATATGTATATATACTAGTCATTGTAATAAAGTTGACTTCTGGAATAGCAGGACTTTGACTGATGTAAATACAGAAACAATGTGTAGCTTTTAGTTTTATCCATGACAAATTTACTTCATTAAATCGATTATCATCAAAGAAAGAAAGATGTTCACTGCACAATCTGCCCTAGCATAATTTGTCAATATTATCCTCTCACTTCAAAATAGCTGACTTTAAATGGAAAACCGAGGATTGCTAAAGGATTGTCCAAAGCACAAGTTCGTATACTTACGCTTTACAATTTCAGCTTCTTTGTCCATAAGTTCTGGTAGTGATTTTTCTTGGAATAGCTTTTCAAGGTATGCCTGATGCTGGAAATATGCAGCATTAATGTCACAAGGATCTTTTTCCTCTGATGCATCCTTTGTCCCTGTTCCACCATAGAAAAGTTTCAGCAAACCTCTTCTGCGTTTCCGTGAGACATCTCCATTATCATCATCATCCAGATTGTCTGAAAGGATATTGAGAGAAAAATGACTCTGATCTGTAAGCAGTAGCTGTATCTCTTAATAATTCTGATTAAAATGATGAACTGTTATTAACTCCAGTTTATTCTTACAAAAAACTAGTAGTTGAAAAGCAAACAAATTAAGGAAAAAATATTCATGTCCACAATGTTCTTCCTTAAGCAATGATATGTTTCTTAAACGCTTAAGGCAAGCTGATCAGATCAAATGTGATCATGGTGTCCAAGTGGAAACTTCTAAAACTCTGTACTACTTGTAAAAACAAAGGCAACAAATGCCTTATGTTAGGAAAATTGATACTACTTCTGTCAAAGAGGGTAGTTTAGTTCCAGTTTGGACATCATCTTTATTTAAGTCCCCAAGAATTCAGGAAGCAGTTATTTCAAGGCTTTTATTCTGTTGTCCTATTAGCTGTGCAGGTAAAGTTACAATCCACCTTCTAATGAGACCCCTTAAGCACAAGAAAAAGTTGAAATATTTTGTAACTCCACAATTCTTCAACTTAGGGTCATAAAGAATTGAGTCATACCCCCCCCCCCCCCCCAACTGACTTTGGCACACTCAAGCAAAATCTGTGCTTTCAGAAAACTTTTTACAGGCAGACAACCTGGCATCATACAGATGGGTTTTTATTGATTAGGCATCAAAGCAAGGGAAAATTTATGAAACGTAAACTGAACTTTACACAGTTATATAGAAGACAACGAAACTATATCCCTGACTATACAAGGTATAACAAACAAAATGTCAATGAAGCAGGAATCATTATTTTTATTATCATATAAGTAACAATATAGCTATAATGCCAATACAACCATTTACAAAATAACAGAGAGTTGACATAATGAGAAATCAACTTGAGTTTCACTAATAAACTATGGAAAGCTACAAATCTGCATTCTTTAAATTGTGAATGCTTTGAATTGAAGAAAAGTTCCTCAGATAAACTTTCAAACAAATGTTAGACCCAAAAAGTTAGGTCTAAAGAATGCCAATTAACCACATTTTAAAAGCAATGAGTCCCATAAACAACTAACCAAATAAAAAAGCTGAAAGCATAAAATTTAGGAAACCCCGTCAAATATCACAAAATTTCTGCATAGAATGATGCTGATTACCGTATTCTGCAGAAGAAACTCTCTCTAGTTCAATACATGAAAAATAACTTAAACAAACATGCTTTCATGTCGTAATTATGGAATAACAGCAAATGCATGAACCTTGTAACAAGGTTCTCTTTTATTATTTTGTCAATGTTCACACCAAGAAAAAGGTTTGCAGTCAGCAAAAATAATTGCTGCATTACCTCAGCTTACATTAATTTTACTCAGTAAACAGAAGTCACTTTGCTGACAGGACTTTATATGTTAAGTGACAACAAATTGTTCCAAGATAAGAAAAATACATTTAACCCTTTCTAGGTTAACGATGTCTGGTTTATGTCACAGCTATTTTCTTATTTAACACAAGGCTGTTTCAACAGCATAAATCCATACATAGAATCCTTGTCGAAAGTCCTGTGGCAATGTAGATTTTTAAAAACTTGGCTCACAAAGTTTTAGGAGAAATGTGTATAGGCTTACCATAACAAAAATATCCATTTGGCAGACAATGGCCATTTGGGAAGGAGATTGATAGCTTTTAACGAAAGCTTTATGGGTGTCCCATGGATTTTTGGTAAGGATGTTACACTTTATTGGCCTTCAATTTACATGCCTCTCAGAAAGCCTCTTCGCATAGAACGGGCTTGATAGGATAAATAGTTGACAGTATACTCACACCATATTTTCAGCCTTGGGTGTGTTACTTGGTATAATAATAGAGAATATTGAAGGACGAACTGTGACTGCTTGTGTTGCCATCATGGGGGGTATTAAATTCGCAATTCTCACAGGAGCCAACTACACGACCTATGGCTGACCTAAGCAATGAAACCCAGTCCTTTTCATCAGCTTTTGATTTCTTCTGCGTATAATTTCAGATTTAGCGACTCTCCTTGTACTTAATCTAACACAACCAGAGCTATAGAGATGGATTCGAATGATGGTTGTTGGATTTGAATTGAATATGAAGTCTCTTCAAATCCAGGGTCACGCGATTTTAACCATTCGATCTACGCAGCAACAAGCAAACATCTTTTTTGCTAAGTCTGAAAGGATACTATAATAGCAAATGAATGCTTTAAACCAACTAAATTAACAACCAAAATAATAAACAAAGTAATCTGATTCACAGTGCCTCACCTGCCATCTTTAATTCGTGTCAGAATACGTTTGAAGGTAGAATTTTTCAAAGGGAGCTGAGATACAAATTTTAAAAAACAACAGATGATTTCAATTCACGACAAATTGTCAAATGTTCGTAATGAAATAAGCAATAGAGGTGAAAGGCATGCCATAAAGCTGTAGCTGTTTAAATCTCACCTGATATTCGTGGTAACAAACGGGTTCTGTGGAAGTGATGGACGGCATATGATTTAAATCTGCTCGAGTAAGCCACCGGATGACAATTATGTGGGTATCAGTGAGCTGATGAAGCAGACCAATCTACACACTTCCGTCCGCGAGGCTATCTTCGTCGAACCGACTCTGCCTGCAACCACATGCACAATGCAAAGGTACTACACTACACAGGGTTAAGGACAATGATGGGTAATCAAAGCCTGTCAGGCCTCTGCATGCTAAATATCCACCGTTACAAAGTGACATGCTAAGCCATTGATTGAAAACAACATACTTCACTGATACCATTCCGTCTTTCATTCTTACCATTCAACAACACATGTTTAACATATCTACGTGACAAAATTACAAATGGTTTCGAAAAATATCATGGTAACTGATCAGAGCCGCCGTGAATTGGGGGACAGGGACCACCCCCACCCCACCCCCGTGAATTGGGGGACAGGGGCCACCCCCACCCCACCCCCGCGTTGAATGGCTTGTCGGATTTGTCAGGAAATGTCCAGCCTAGTCATCCTTACCACAAATTTTCAAGGAGTTGTATACGACTTTTCGTTTATTCTATCTATGTCACCAGCTCCTCTTTTGCCTTTCATATTTACCATACGACATAAATAACTATACCCAAGTGCAACAAAGATGTGATACTATTACTTGGATTATCAGACTAGGTAGCCAAAAACAGAAATTATCTTATGGTCTGTAGGTATGGAGTGCCACTTCCTCCGGAACAATCATAATCAGCTTTGCAGTATTAAATATTCCTTGTTCTTATGAGCCCTTGGACCTTAAAAACTTTCGAACACTTTTTAGTTGTTCATATATTGCACAATATACTACTTTTGATAGGTCTCTTTTCCTAAGATTCATGTAACTCATTTGAACCAAGAAAAGTTCTTACTTTTTAATTGTAAGTAAATTTATACTTGTCTTAGAATTTATCGTACTATAAGGCCTTAGTCATACGACAGTTATGTCGCATAATTAAAACCTTGTAGGTCGAAAATTCGCGAATGGATCGATATCTTCTTCAAAAGGGCGGTAAAATTTTTTTCCCCACTTTATAGGTTTATACTAGCCTCAATTCACTACAATTTTCTGAATTATTTCAGTTTTTCTCTTATCATCCAGATTTTGTATGTACATACGTAAAAATATACACGCGTACATGCATACACACATTCACACATACTACAATTGCAAGTCATAGCACTATATTGCATAAGACACAAACTGGCGTCAGGCTAAAGGCTGACGTATAGTAAGTCTTGGAGTAATTAATACAGACACTGCAATTGTATATGATTTTGTTGGAAAAGAAAAAAAATGAAAGCAAACATTTAAATAGGGGCCCTGTTATCTCTAACAAGTCCTATTGCTAATGACGATGAATGTGAATGGACCAGCAAAAGCTTAACTGTATCTTTCATTTCCATTGCTGACGTCCTTTTTAGAGTGCAGCTAAATTATAATGGAAGGTCTTCAGCTGATTTGTACTGGCGTTTCACTGCCATTTCTTTTGGGAAAATGTCTGTTGTGTACTACGACTCCCGGTGATTTTTTGTCCAAGACCTGTGCCCCACACTCTTGGTTTTATGTTTGATTCTCGTAAAAATAAACTTAGCGACTAGATAAACTATCCAACATACGCGAGAGTCACGACGCGAAAAGATAAGTAAATTTGTAAATACATCAATGAGTCATTTAAGGACATTGCTTTCGACCTTTCATTTGCTTGGTTTTGGGTATTTGTGCATGAACTTTAACACAAAGAAAACTTTGGTAACAGTATTTATAGGGTGTACTGAAGCTAAAAGAAAAATGGAAGCTTTTAAATTGCCCTGACTCGACAGAGACTGGAACCTGAATATTTCTTCTCATATTGAAGGTGTGCTACCAACTAAGCTGTCGAACCAGTAGCCTGAGGAGTGGCAAGTCGTCATAAAGCCACTGGCTTAGTAAAATCCCCTATGAGTAGTTTTCGCAGCAAGTCGACGTGTATTAAAGTCGGGCTATCTAATGGAACGTATAGAGTACAGAGATCAGATCATAAATGAAAAGTCCATAGAGTGCACTGACTGATTTACTATTAGTGGACCCCCAACTCCGATTAAGGGTTCAGACAGTAGTTCCTGTCAATTTAAATTTTCATTAGTTGCAATCATTGACTACGAAGGAGTCGTCCAAAAATCCACGGCGTGTGAACCTGACAGTAATGGTCTATCTAACCTTGCCCACGTTATTTTGAATTGGATTATCCCGTCTTCCCATGGCTGTGCTATTTATTGGTTTTATTTTGTTTGTCCCCGTAAGGGTTGTCTACATGGGTCCAGGTCAAGTACAACAAGAATAGAAGTAACAAACCTAAGCTGGTCCTATTACCTGCACATTAACCCATGTCTACAAACTTTCACGCTTCGTATTTCCAAAATAACAATCTAAAACAATTCTAAATTCATAAACTAACGGTTGAAATAAGAAAATTGAAAAGAAGGCCTTTCTGTTGTCTTGGCAAGCAACTGGTGTTCCAACCGAAGAAGCTTGTGGTGATACTGTCCACTGTATTCACGTAACAGTTTTTGAATTGTCTCTGTTAAATGACCATCACATTATATGGATAACAACATGAAATGAGACTACTCTACTAGTAGCACCAAGACAGTTATTTCATTCTTGGTTTACAAAAAGCATGTTCTTCTTCACTTTATGCAGGACAAAATAATTAATGCATAATTTAGAGATAAGCATAAATCAATCAAAAATATGGAAAATATAGCAAGCGTATTTACTGAATTCAAAAGCAAATTACTGGACTTAACGCCAGGACTCGGAGAAAGGTCTCGATAAGATATCGATTAAAGAGGCTCATGAATAAGCACGGAAAGTAAACAATATAGAGGTTAACTTATGGCAGGGCTTTCACGACAGTGATCTTCCAAGTGTGTGTTGTTGTCTCTGTGAATGTGCATTTGTGTATCCGTGAGTGTGTGCCTGTGTGTAGGCATAAAATGTTGAAGACTAAAACGTTGAAAACAAGGTACGAACTCTGTAGCAACCAAATAGTTGGTAGTGACTCTATACATTTACTAAAACAGATATACTTAACGAACTTGGGATTTTCCAAAACATGAGATCGCACAACATCGCTGTACAGATTTCGTAGGACTTACTGATCCTGTAAAAATCTAAGAAAAATTATATTATTACACTTTAAAGAATTAAAATTCTTGAAAAATTTTGTTGAGTGGTAATTCGTGTTTTAGCTTAGGCCAATAAAACTATTTCCGAAGCGATTAGCAAATAGCTGTGACTATTGCTTCATGGTTGTAGTCAGCTAGCTTTGCTTCCCTTCCAAAGATTCTTCATGAGTTATTTTTTGTTGTTCTGTTTGCACTACTTGAAATAGACATCAGTCGTTTCTTACTGGGCATAACTATATCTTTCGTTCTCTGAGTTTCGGTGAAGGCACTTTTATTAACATAATAGAAATTTAAGCTTCTCCATGACCCTTTTCTTTTGCAAAGCTGTACTCATATTTCATGTTACTACATAGGCTTGTTTTAGTTTCTCTTTGTAGCATGAGTTAAAGATATCTAGCAGTTAACAACACTGGTAATACTTAAGATTTCTCCTTACCTCGGTCTACGTCTAGTCCGATTATTTTTGTCCTTTAAAATGCCAGCTTGAGTGAAAATTGTCCAATCATTTGATAGAATTACGTCAATTATCAAATACGATGCCTTTGGTATAAATTATTAATAATTCATATTTTATAACCATGTGAGGTTTACACCAGGGTCTCCAAACTGTAAATCTGGCGCCTTTTCCACTATGCAGCGCAGTCGAGAAAGCCATAGTAATTCAGTGGCATAATACGCATACGAGCAATATCTGTCTGTAACCTTATCGGCAGTTTCACGCCAGCCCTAAATTTACGACAGAAAAAATTGAATTTAACGCCGATCCCTATTATGCCAAGGGCAATTTTCAACCTTTCACCAATTAGGGCTACGTTTTTCTATTTTCTCAAATTTTAATTCTGGTGCCATCCTTTGCAGTTCCGACGAAACTTCTAATCTACTCTAAAATAATTGTGTTTCTGTGGACAAAGTCATCACTTCATACTGACGATATCTCAAGAAATTTGTCGAAAATTTCTCCAGGAATTATACATCTTTCAAACGCTCAATTTCCAAAGTCCAAACGCTCTCAGTTTCGAAGGTGCCACGTTTCGCAGCCATGGCTAAAAGTGGAAAAACGAAGAATCATAATATACATCTCTTCAGTGTAAATTTCATATCTTTGTACAGCAGCTCCTTGCATTCCCAGAACTTGACTTGATATTGGTAAATGGTAAGCATGTAATTGCTCAAGCTCTTTCCCCTTTACAAATAACTTAAGCTTCTCTGATTCCTTCCTAATGGTGCACATGGTCGTTGTCTTCTTAGCATTCAGGAGCATCCCATACTTTTTACAGGTGGTGACTAAATTCGTTTACATCTCTTTCTTTCTCCTCTGCCACAAGTATGGTGTCATCAGCATAATGCAACTCAGCTCTTTGTTGGCCTACTATCTTTACTCCCACAGAACCAGTTAGTGCCTCCCGTAAACTGAATTTACTATACAGATTAAAGAAATCAGGAGATAATATACAGCTTTGTCTCACACCCCTTTGTATTTCAGACTCTCTGGGTTGCCAACTGTAGCTCTTACCAGTGCTTTTTTTGGATTAGAATAAACTGAGAATCTGCTTTCCTTCATGAAATGGTACTTTCGGACTTGATTAGTACCTCATTAAGCTTCTCATGATTTACTATGTCAAATGCGTTTGTGTAATCTATGAAACCAATATTAGCATTTCTCCTCTCGGATTGCTACACAGTTCACTCCCTATATATTCTTCCCATTGCTTCAGAATATTAATCTGCTTTTCAAACTTTTCAATTGCTGTCTCTTATTTCCAGTTGTAGTCTTCACTTTCTCGTGTTCTTTTGCTTTTCTATGGAACTTGGCATCATCTACTGTGTCCAATTCTTCGAGCTCTTTGCATTTGTTTTGAAAGTACACTTCTCTGGCTTATGAGTCTTGCTGGATTTCTCGGCACATTGCGTTGCATTTTTCTTTCCAACTTTTCTAGTATTGTTGTTGTCATCTTTTGCTGTTTCCTTTCCTAGCTTGCTTTTCCGCAGATATTCTCTGCAACCTCTACAGAATGTCTTTGATTTTTCCCCATATCCCCTCAGACGAGCCTTCACAGGTGTGATCGAGCCCTTGTAATCTTTTTGCACACCCATATCGGTAAAGTGTACTGATCTTTCTGTAGCTTTTCTAAATTCCAGTTTTCTTTTCACTTTAAATTTTGACTTTCTTAAGTTTCAAATGGATACTTGCCATAACTGGACTGTGATACGAACCACACTCCGAATCCTGGTCAAAATTCAAAACGTTTGATTAAGTATCGGGTTCGTTTCCACGAGTCAATAATAAGTTGTCACAATAATCTCCGAGCTAAAATTATATTATATTATCCTATTGTCTTGTCTCATTTTTTCTTTATGTAAAGCTCACCCTCCCGTCCCTACCATTGATGCGCATACAAAAATCAATGTGAATATTTACTGTAGACAGAGCCTCCCACATTATACGGTATGTACTTTTGAGTTGCTTGTTCGTATACCTTCTTGAAACGTAGCATTTTCAGAGGGATGAAAATTTTGCTTGACCGCAAGATATGTAACTTGAGTTGATCAGCCAAGAAATGCTCTAGTTATGAATCAACTCATTTTTATCAGTTGGTTGTGTTTCTGTGTTCTTAAATCCAATCGCCACGTGCACAAGTGTGTCAAACTATTTAGTGGGTTACAGCCATAGGCAAGTGTTCATAGGTCATACCTATTGGTTATAGTTATTCCTCAAGCAAGGATTGAATAACAATGAATTTCTGGCACGTTGGTCGTGGTCAGTAGCGTATCGCAGTTTACGCAGCCACACCGTGTTAAAACTACACTAGACTCACTAAATCAAATTTAGTCCAAAATTTATTACAAGCTTTATTTTTGAAACATCACCGAAATGAAACGTAACATGATTAAATATTCTTTTTTCCATGGGTGCATTTTTCGAGGTTCTAAAGACATGGTGTCAAAAATTTTCCCCTGTCTCGAGCTCCTTTTCCCCAGCTCACAGAAGGTTCCATCTTACTAAATATCTGTGTGGCTCGGGTATCTCCGTTATGCCACTGATAGTACAATCATGTGTATTTTTAGGTTCTACAGGAATTAGGTTCCATAGGCAATAGAGCATAACAACGAAAGATGACAACTTGAAATATTTTATTTCGATTTCTATTGTATAGTTGCTTGGAACTAAAGCATGTAGAGTACGAATTCGAAACATGCACAAAACTAAATAAACAAACGGAAAGAAGAAAAGATACAACAAAAGTATTAACTACAGAATCTAATGCTTTAAGAGACCGTATGCTTTAGTGCGCCTGTGTCCTTATAATACAGTTGACAGTAACGAGAATTACACTTGGGAGAAACCAGGGTGATCGGCGTCTACTATGATCTCAACAGTTCAGGTAAATATATAATGCGCAAACAAGAGTAAAGGCAATTGCACCATTTGGTATATACCACGAAAGAATGCTAATGACAACAGAAGTAAAGCCTGTTGTCAGACAAATTGACCAATTAAAATGTTATTTGATTACATTGCATTTATCATGGTGTATTAAACTGGCTACTAGTTATCGACGGAAAACAGTTCGGCGTTTGTTCTATGTACATGGAAGCATTATTTTTAAGGCAAGAAACTAGTTGCAGCTGATCAAGAATATGAAAAATACCTCGCAATAGTTAAACAGGGCTAATAATCGGTAGTCAAAATTACGTCAACATAATAACACATCGATGCAACAACACAGTAGCAGAGATCATAAAATGCGAAATGACAGTTACACGGGAAAACAACACAAAATTGCAATAGCACAATGGTACGACAAAGAACATGTGGCATAGAAAAAGCAGAATAGAGCAAGGAATTAGCGACGCCACGATACCACTTTACTGTAACATCACAACAAGAAAACAAGGTAGTGTGACAGAACATGAAGATGACAAAGGCAGTGCAACACAAGTTCATGACATAGAAAAACGAGTGACGAACACTGGAACGGGATAGCACAAACCAGTTGTGTCGCAACATCTCAATACTGTCAATGCACAGCAACAGCACTGCCACAGCACAGTATCAGTACAGCACTGGTAAGGCACAGCATGAGAAAGCTATGTCAAGGCACAGCAACACAAAGCACCGTTGCGGCACAGCAACAGACAGCAATGTCAAGGCACAGCAACAGCCAGCAATGTCAAGCCACAGCAACAGACAGCAATGTCAAGGCACAGCAACTGACAGCACTGTCAAGACACAGCAACAGACAGCACATTCAAGGCACAGCAACAGACAGCACTGGTAAGGGCACAGCAACAGACAGCAATGTCAAGGCACAGCAACAGACAGCACTGTTACGGCACAGCAACAGGCATCACTGTCAAGACACAGCAACAGACAGCACTGCCAAGGCACAGAAAAAGACAGCACTGTCAAGGCACAGCAACAGAAAGCACTATCAAGACACAGCAACAGACAGCACATTCAAGGCACAGAGACAAAACAGTACTTTCAAGGCACAGCAGAAGACAGCACTGTCAAGGCACAGCAACAATTCAATACTGCCAGGAAACAGTAATAGTACAATAACGCCCAGGCACAACAGCACAACCGACAACCTAGCAAAAAACGCATCTAATTTGACCCTCACTGCTGAAACTTAAAAGACTCTCACTGTAAACTTAAAAGACTCTTAATTTGAGACAATGAGAAGATAATGGCTTTTAACATTTGATTAGGCCACGAAATCAACTACAGTAGAGTTTCATTAATGCAATTTAACAAAAATTACCGAAAGCGATTTTCACTAGATAAGACAACACGAAACAAATATACATCCACTTCTGCTCACCAAAGTATATAACAGATATCCTTGGACTCTTCTGAATCACAGAACACGTATTAACACAAATTAATAAACAAAACTAACATCGACATTTATGCCAACAATACATTACGTTCTTTCTGCTAATTGCTTTCTTTGTGCTTTAAAAATATGCAGCAAACATTTGCAAAATTTGGCAGCCATAGAAACAAATACCCAGTACTTCAGGACTACCTGTACACATTCTTTGTTCGTTACTTCCTTCACTTAAGGTGACTTATAAGCGACCAATGAAAATAAAAGAACTTGACGACACAGCAAACAACCGAATAATATTTTTTGCATGGAAAAAAATGATAGTTAGGTATAGATTTAGCCAAAGAATATTATTTTACCGAAGGTTCATACAGTCTTCTTAGGAACGTGCTTACTGAACAGAATTTTCTTCGCAGAATCATAAAAACAGTAGAAATTGATAAGCCAGGTGGAAAACACCTACGACCTACGACATATGATATACGACACATTCAAAGGCCCTCGGGAACTTTCTGTCGCCAACCGCTGTGCCAGCAAGTTCGAAGAAACAATACCTATAAAGTACCAATCATGTTCAGTGGAAACAACTTAGCCTTGTACAATAAAGGGTCTCTAAGCGATTACGTGTATTGATCTATGCCACTGATTTAGTAACATGCACTCAGATATGGACAAAATGACAAATACCGAAAGGATAAAGCACTAAGGATACCTAGTGTTCTAAGCTTACAGTAAGCTTATGTAGATTAAATGACCTTTACAGAAAATACAGTTATTCAGTAGATTTAACAGAGCAAAACGGCATTGCCTTTTTAATCGAAGATATTCCATTTCACTGACAAGCAGTGACATTGTTTACAGAACTGTATGAATGAAATGGGTCAGCTTACTTCTGCTTATCACTAAAGTAAGAATGTTCACAGCGTGCCACAAGTTAAAATTTACACAAGTTACATTACAACAAGAAACATATTAGCAGCTCTATCCTGTTTATATATGCTCAACTTGTAAAAGAAACCATGTCGACAATGGCACCATAAGAAAAAACTGCCTTTGCGATAAAATGTATCTTACTTTAGAAAGAGTCTCTGATCAGAACTATCTCAGCTATTGCATGTGCCAAGCTGAACTAGGAAAGTAAGCGTCATACTTATGTAATCATTTCTCTGCTGTATTAATGCAATCAATTCACATGAATATTTCGATGGCCGTACGTTCTAGGCCTAACTTTAACGTCTTCAAATAAGGAAATCTATCAGTTGTAAGTGGACAATTGACAAAAGCTAAGGACAAGGGCTCGACGCCTACAATAATTCTATTATTTCGATCCATTTGCCAGAGTCCATGGCCAGTTTCAGTCAGGGAGGACCCTAGTTCAATTCTAGGTAACAGAGATCAATTTACTTCCATACTAATGTCATGGCTTAAACAAACTATGCTTCACCGGAAACCCTGCAAACATTGCCCTTCCCTAATACGTTACATAAGACGATGGAGATGTAACAAACAACATCTTCTACAAATTCCCATCACGCACTGATTACACAATCTTCCCGACACCATAAAATAACAGATAAAAACCATGAACACAGTCAAAGTCTGATCTAATGTTAATCAATGTGTACTACTTTTGTAGTATACTCGTTATCGAGCAAAGCTGATTCCTATGCCAGGGTTTGGAAATCTATTAGAAAGTGTGTTCTTAATGAGATTGCGTTCTCGTCACCTCTCGCCAATGGTATTTTAATTGTGGTGACACGGAGTCGAACTCACTGCTTGTAAGATCGTTGTCTCATCCACTATACCACGGTAGTTGGGTGGCAAGGCGTACTTATTAGTAAATCACCAGTTTGGGTAATAAAATCACCTTCCCTCTACAAAAATGCGATACCTTCAGGGACGAATCCAACGAATCTCGTAGGAGGTTATATTTAACATTGTTTGGGATACGTTGTAAAGGAAGGACTGTAGCCTAATGACGTACGAGCTATAACAAAATCAAACCGATGTTGTACAATTAATTTTGAAATTCAATGTGGTGATCGGAGAAATACTATAAGTGGTATGCAATCGAATAACGAGCAAGTTACCTTCCCGACCTTATACTGGAAAGCGGACTTCTTTCAACATATCGGCAGATAAAGACGGATGACCAATATCATGCACACATCGCAGCATCACTCGATGCATTCTTAAATTGTATTTAACAACATAGTCAGTGTCTACTTCAAGGGTGAAATCAGTATGGTCTAAAATGGGCACGGTCTACAATGGGCACGGTCTACAATGGGCACGGTCTACAATGGGCACGGTCTACAATGGGCACGGTCTGAAATAACCAAGTATACAAATGGTTCAACACTTCGACTTTAACGGAGAGACAACATCACGTCCGATCAAACAATTATACAATACTGAACTCACCGGAGGTTAAAAACTTACTCAACAGGATGTGTACACATGATCAAACACACTTTGAACCTTCAGGGTAAGGAGATGCATTCTGGGGCCAAAATATTGCATAGGAATGGTTTTACTAAAACAGTACAAATAGTAGTTAGAATCAACTTGTGCCTCTACAGATAACGCAGGTTCAGATAATATAACCGGTGCGACAAGATTAGCGGCATATACATCACATTTGGTGCAACTGAGAAGATATAAGGAGTAGTGTCAAGAACATCTGTATACTGTACCAGGCCGACACGTGATAGTGTTAAGTTAGAAGTTTAATAAAACTCACAATTGTCTCGATACCCTCAGAATCCATAGTCTCTAATACAATTTTCTTTTTCTCCTCACTACATACAAATGGCAAAAACACCAAGTACCTACCGTTGTAACAAAAAAAAACCATTTCAAAAATATTTCTATCACTAATTTTTGTAAATATCTAAACTTTGTACATCTATATACAATTCACATACTAAGTTTGAAAACTCCAAAGATTACCCTCGAGTCACAGCTGTTATGCAGCCGCAATTAATCAATTTAACGAGTCAAAGCGACTCAAATACGGTAATTTTCCGTGTTGCGGATAGCCCGCCAATATGCCTGCGCTCGAAGACTTTAAACAGCAAGAACAAATTTATCACAAGTACTCCTCTTAAACAATGATACGACACTGAAAATGTTCAATCTTTGAGCACAAAATTCCTTGCTTATTTCTCAAGAACGTTTTCCTATGATGGTGCCAAAACGAAACACTCTACCCAAATCAAGGGTTACATGAATAGTGCGACGTAATTGATGCAAATAGCGAAGTCTACGAAATTGCTCTAAAAAGTGACTTCCCTTCCTCGAACTGCACGCTCTGCACTTCTACACTTACTCAAAGCTCTTTCTCAGCTGAAATATTGAACACATTATTCCATTTCCTGAAACACCTTATAAAAACTCAATATGTTTATTGTTAAAACCATGATAATATTCTCGGAAACCTTGAGACATCCTTGAGCACTTGTCCGAGACGAAGAAACCTGTTACTTGCCATTGTTTCTCACCGTCAGCCAGTAGTAGCAATACCCTCCCTGAACTGAAGTTAGCGACAGGGAATACGTACAATAAACGCAACTAGAATACGCAGGCGCGCAAATTCTCTTCACCTTGAATACTTCGATAAAAAGTGACAAACTAACAAGACAAAAATCGCTCAGCCAATGCTCTGTTCTTATATGAAGCAAATCACAGATAAACACCGAAACTAGCATAAATCCAAAACGATGTACGCATAGCGATCAAGAACCAGTGAATACTGCAGCAGTAAACTCTATACTCCGCATACACTGAATTTTGCTCGTATCACTGTACAAGCGCACGTACAATGAACCTGTTTAGCACATTACGATTCAACTGTACAGAGATAAAGCTCTTACAAACTGATCCATGTATGGTCTATATATTTAACGTGAACATGTCAACGGTAGATTATAGCGACCGGACTTAATAATAAAGACCTCTCTTCATGTTTGTGGATGCGATATCAATTTTTACATCATTCCCAATGCACACAATTCTCTTCCAAATTTAATAAGAAGTTCTTACTCGGGCAGAATATTAAACGAGATTGCTATATTTATGAATACTTTAATAAAGGTATGATAATGAAGAGGAGAGACTAACAAATAACCTGCAGAATACTCAGGAAGGTCTACACAAACTGAAGCAAGAACGCAAAAGCAAGGAAGCCACACCCACATAGTTCACTCATTTCCGAAAGGGTATCATTTACGGCTGCCCTCTAGGGCCGCTGATGAAAACCGAAACTTTATGACACCACCGAGACGTCAGTGCGTTAAAGCATCTTCGACCAAATGGCCGTAAAACCACCAAATTCATTGCTACAAGTAGACCTTAATTAATGGCGATGGGGATCAGCAGAATCAATCGACAGATCAGTAACGATCGAGGACAAAAATTGGCTATTGACGTCAACTGAGAACGAGGATGACGCACGTGAGTCTACGAACTAGTATCAAACTCAAGTGAACCGTTAATCTGAATCTAGCAAAGCGTAGATTGATCTTTATATCTTTATATCTATTTATAAAAGAACAGAAATAGTTCGGGAACTTCCGCCCTCTTGTAGAACTCTCTCAGCGAGGAAAATGGAAAGGGTGGAAATTAACATGGATCTCCAGACTGGTAAGGAAACTGGAAGCCAATTCAATACCATTTGACAATAAGGTAGGAAGTCGTCGCTACAACGAATAGAAAAGAAATAAGATCATTCTTAAATGCATCCCCCTACACGCTTTAAAAGATGCTGGTAATAATCGTTATCATATTGCGCATCGCTTGCATTACTTCGATGGCTCTTTGAATGCTTACTGCGGCTTCTATCGCGTCGCCGTTCCCTACTTCGATCTTTTTTACGGCTCTTATGCCCCTTGTGCTCTCTGCCTCGATCTCGTTTTGAGTCGGAACTATGTTCGAGGCTTCGACGTTTACGATTGCTACTACGTGACCTCTCCCTTTCTTTTCTGTGTCCACTGCGATGCGTTTTAGAATCTCGACTATGACGACGGCCGTCTTTATGACGACTTTTACTGTCCTTTGTATGACTTTTAGAGTCGTCATAGCGACTTCTGCTTTCACTATCCGATGAACTATCGTACTCGAAACTTAAATCGTACTTGTCAACATCGTTCGATACACTTGGTCTCGACATCAAATGTATTGCAGCGTACTGCTGTTGTTGTTGCTGCGCTTGAAGTTGTTGCTGCTGTTGCAATTGAAGTTGTTGCTGCTGTTGTAACTGAAGTTGCTGCTGCTGTTGCAACTGAAGTTGCTGCTGCTGTTGCAACTGAACTTGCAGCTGTTGTTGCGCCTGCATTTGCTGCTGGTATTGTCGTTCTTGAAGTTCTAATCTTGCTTTACGCAACAATTCCATTTGTTGTTGTGTTAACTGCTGCTGTGTTTGCATGGGAACAGCCTGTGGCAGTTGGAGCTGTTGCTGTAGTTGCTGCTGCCTTATCTGTTCCAGCTGTGCCTGTCTTAATTGCTCTTGCTCTTGTTGTTGCAGTCTCCTGGCCATTTCAGCCTGATGCATTTGTTCATAGTATTGTTGTTGCTGCTGCTGCTGTTGTTGTTGAAACTGTTGCTGTTGCTGCTGTTGTTGTTGCTGCTGTTGTGGCAGATGAAGGTTATGGTACTGAGGTGCAGCTTGCTGCGGATAAAAGCGCTGATCGTACATAGGGCTCATTGGTGGGGCTACAGGTGGGAGCTTTTTGGCCATCTGTGGTGGTGGCAATGGTTGAGTATGTTGCACTTGCTGAGGTTGGTAGAATGTAGTCTCTTTCGATTGAGATGGAAAGTTCGATTTGATTGACGGTGTATATGTTGCACTCCGTTGATGTTTTTTACCTGCTTTACTTTTCGGTTCATTTCTTAATTGTGTTTGTGGTTTGAAGTTAACAACAGTTTCAATCCTATTTATGGAAGCATCTTCTTTTACTGCAACATCCTTCTTTTCCATTGTTTCTTTTTCTTTCAGCCCTTTTGACTTCGGAAGCAATTTTAGAACGGGCTTTCCTATCTTTCTTATATGCAGTTTTTCCTCAACATCCTGGGGTTCTCCCTTGACCTCTATGACTTTTGCTAAGTCTGGTTTCTGTTCTAATTGCTCCTCAATCTCTTTCTTCAGCTCCAAGGTCTTTTGTTGAATGCCAGCTCCATTTGTCGACCGAGAATACACTTCTTGAGCTACACTCACTTTTCCACCACCTCTGGTATCATCAGCCTCAATTTTAGTTAAGTCTTTAAGATTTCTCACTCCCTCTTTGCCGATTTGATGCTCTGCTAATTCCAAAAGTACATCGGTGCACTTTTCAATTTCACTTGTTGCACCGGAGTTATTTTCTTGCTCGTGATCCATGCACGTCTCCACCTTTATTCTCTGTTTGGTCTCCGTTTCCTTGGGTAACTTCATTGTCTCAGTAACCATCGGTTTTTCATCTCGCACGACTGGCTGCTGATGGTCTACAATAGCAAAGATGGGAGCTTTCGATTGCGAAGTTTTCACTGATTTGATTGGTGAAATATTCTTCGGTAAAGGCGCAAGAGCAAATTGCCGACCAGCCACAGTAGGTTTCAAACGGTCTGGAAGAGCACTTTTCCACTGCGGAACAGAAGCAGGTATTTTGTGGGCCAAGCCACTTTTCCCTGCATTAAAATAAGGTATCTCAGTCTTGTCTGACCCAGAAGAATGCGCCTCGTTCTTAGTTTCGGGCAAATCCCGCGTGACTGTCATTTCCCCGCCAGACGGCAAAGATTTATTGCCAGAGGTACTTAAGCTCAGGGGCTCCGGACTTCTCCCCTCGTCCTGCTTTGTTTCTTTACGAAGAATGACGCACTGATTTACATTTATTGTAGTATTATGTCCACTAACAGAAGGATCAAGTCCTCCAGCCGATTCGTTTAATTTATTATCATTAATGATGTCATTACCAATATCCGCTTTATAAGAGCTTGGCTTCTCATCGGTCTTTCCTTCCATCAACATATCACTTTTCACATCGCCTCCAGTGTTGACATCCGTCATTTTCTGTCCAAGAATGTTCTCCGTTGCATTACTCACTCCTTTCTCTTCCCTCGCTGCATCTTTACAGGCTTTATCCCATTCTTTTTCACCTTCTTTCTCAACATTGTTGACTAAAGTATATTCTGTTTCAATCATTATATTTTCTTGTGCTGACTGTACTCCATGTTGCTCACAGTCTTGATCAACTGCTGATTTCGAACGCGAAATTGCAGCTCTCTCTTCCATAACTACTTCAACTTCGTCGGTTTTGGACACCGTCTCATCTTCACCTGAAACTGACGGTGTCGGAACAGCAGCTGAACTGAGCAAACTGTCCATGTACGCACTACGAGATTCAGGTGATTTTAAGTCTTTGTGAGGCAGTGGGGCAGTTAGCTGCTTTCCTTTGCTCGCTTGATCCTCTGGTTTCTGTGCTACGCTCTTCCCTTTCTCAGAAGCGTTAGCACCCTTAAAACCTTTCTTCCCTTGCGCCTCTGACTCATCAGTTCGAGGTCTTTTCGAATTGTTAAAGGAAGCCAGTTCAGGCATGAGAGGCGGCAGATTTCGTCCTCCGCCTGACACTTCCGACAGCTTCCTTTTACCACTGGGACCGACTCCGACTTCGTTGTGCATACCATTGTTTTGAAAGTGCAGACTTCCTAGTGGAAACCGTCCAAACCTTATGCCACTGTCATCCCGAAATGCAGCGCCCCTAAATTTGTCTGGAAATCGGCCTCTCAATTCACTCACGTCAATATCTTCCGTGAAATCTTCAACACTGTCAGCAGGACCTGGGCCTGATCTCATACGAAAAAAAGCTTCTCTCTCGTCCATATCAGCGAACGGGGGAAATCCAGGGCGACCAAAAGGACCCTGCATGCCATGGCGATGAGCAAATTGTTCCCTTTCAAACATTTCTCTTTCATGATCATAGAAATCAGGTCCCACGAAGTCGGGCCCTGGGCCAAACCCATCCTCAAACTCTGGCCTTCGTCTAGGTTGAAACCGCCTATCACCGAAGAACTCAATCTCCATGTCTGGTGGGGGAAAAAAGTCCCCATCAGGTTCAAAAGGGAATCTTGGATGGCAGAAGATACCTTCATGCTCAAAAGGCCCCATCCTTGGTCCAGCCCATGGTCTGACACCTGGTCCTGGACAAGGACCGGGGCCCATTCCTTTAATGAACTCTGGCTCCATATGTTCTCCTGGGGTAGGTAACAGTCCATCATCAGGACCTGGTAGATGAAAATATTCATCACCTTCCATAATGGGTCTGGGGACTGCTTTGTTCCATATTTTTGCAATTTCCTCCATCAGCATGTTAGTCATCCTTCGATGCGCCTTCTCATTCCAATGGACACCATCCTCCGCTCTGTGATGTAGGAAATATGTAAACACATGATCAAAGTCCACAAAATGAAATCCAACTTCGTTCATCACCTGCATGGCAATATGATTGCATCGTTTCACATCATTGATTTTTACAAGATCGACTCCAGGCATGGCTAAAAAGCCTCCTTTAGACTTTAAGTGCACCGGGGGTGTAGTTCCCCAAACAAAAAGTGCTTTGGGGCATTGTTCTTTGATGGTTGCAACCAATTTCTTTAAGTTATCCTCGTAATTTTTCAGTCCCTTCTCCCCATAACGATGAACATCCCATAAACAGGAATTCATGATAATAATATCAGCATCTGCATTTTTCTTCACTACGGCCTCTGTGTACTCTCCATAAACGATAGTAACAAAGAAATACCTCACATTTATATTTGACTTTTCGTAGGAATAATGCCGAACTTCCCTGTAATGTATAGAATTGCTCATTTCACCTTTCACACCACCTTCAAGAAGCTCATCCCCAAGAAAACTTTCCTCGCCCTAACAAACAAACAAATTAATATATAAAAAAGATAAATCAAGCAATCTGTTGATGTCCTAGGGATCAATTACACTCAAGATTCATAAATATGCAGCAGAATTGCAATAAAATGAACTCTGAGGGGAACTGAAAAAAGGAGTTTGCTAAATCAGGACTTGGCTAAATAGGTAGTTCATTACTTTGGGGGTCTGTCAAGTTTGGGGGCCGTCTTTACAAAAACCCCTCCGTTAATAATGCACAAGTCTTGAATACATTAAATTGCTCACATGTTACTAATTTAGCATAGAATTAAGTAGAATTGAAAACTTTTGGAAATTGAAGTCTTCAATTCTTGGTTCGTAATTTCAAAAGCTCAAAGGTTTCTTACTGGTATGAAAATTCAGGTTGTTTAAAGTAATGAATTCATCTATCAAGCCTTTCTTCCAATAATGATAAATTAGACTAGTCAGGATAAGGATATGGACAAAAATGCCGAACTTTTTTGCCTTGCGCTTTTCAATGTCCAATGCCTCGTGAGGCTCTACAGTAGTCCACGGAGTAGTACAGGGGGATTGCAGAAAAAAAATGTGTCACCCATATTGCGCATTGGGTAATTAACTAACAATGAAACATGACACTATAACAATGATACCATACTACAGTATAAGTTAAGTTATTAAGTTATAATGGGAAAAATCTGTCAATTTACCACCTTCTTAAAGAAGATAACTATCTATCTCCAAATTTTTGATCGACAAGGCTTTCTTCATGGAACAGAATGAGGAATAAGCATAACATATGTGATATATATGATGAGAAGGAGAACTGGGACTAAACAAGCACAGCAGGAAACAATAGGAGCAGAGGAAACAATCAGACCAGATACTATATGATACTATACTACAGCAAAGTCACCTAGGAAACCTAAATGACTTGATAGTACAACTCGGCAAAGAACTTTCAGGTGTTGCTGCAGGCAGAAGTCAGTAGACAGCAACAGGGGCAGATACAGGAATTGCTGTTGGGAGTCATCCCCCAAAGACCTTGGATTGGACAAGCCGTGTAACTTAAATCACAATCTAGGTTGCATTGGTTGAGTGGAAAAGTGAAATTGGTGAAATTGGTTAAAACTTAGTGGTTAGCATGTAGTGAAGGTTTTTAATGTTCTACCAGGATAAATATCTACTCAAATTACACTATATAACATATATACTATCCACTTCTTATTCTTTTGTATGACCAGTGCTTTATAGGTTCAAAAGCATGTGGATAGGTCATTCCTTAGTGTAAAAGGGCATTTAAGCTACAAATTCTATTCTATGGCCTGTAAATTAGCTCCATGGTACTACATTATTGGGTATCATTACTTAAAAAGATTTGAGGCCTCTACACCCCTGACGTTTGGCATCTTGCTCAGAACCTTTGGCTGTTTCCAATTCTGGGGATTGCCTTAAAGTATTATAAGCTGCTTATCTTTAAACCAAGTTTATGATAGTCTATAGGATGCCTTGTTAAAATGGCAGGCTTCAGCTCATTCTCTTAGGTTAATCATGCAAACGTAGGTTCCACCATGGCATCTTCTAAGCTTTCAGTGCAATTTTAGGCAGTCTATTTCTAATATTCCAAACACGTGCCCTAGCTACTACCATCTTCACCTGGTGACCAGTCACGTCTCCTACAAACAGGCCTCTTTGTCTGACCCATAAGTTGCTCTTGCATGCCTTAGCACTCATAAGTGTTATTTTGCTCAAGTAAAGCAGTACTTTGATGCTTGACATATCCAATGTCCTTCAACATCACTAAATGTACCAAGAACGCTTCTTATTATCAATACCAATGTTCATGAAGACAATGGGCAGAGAAGATAAGAGAGTTGTCCTGAAAACACTGACAGTTTCGACTGACAAGTTGGAGCTTCATTGCAAATTCACTGACCCATAAACATACCAAAAATGATATTCATTTTATTGGTAGTATAATTATCTTTATCAATAAAAAGAAACTTTAATATATTTTTTCATCACTTCCTAATTATTGTCTTATTACTGCCTTGAATAACTATGCGTGTGAATCACACGTGCAAAAGAATCTGTCTATGCATTTTGCCACACACATGTTCTTTTCTTCCCACAAAGGACTGTACACACCACATTTCATCTGGACTTTTTTGTGATGTGGTCCTGGTATATATCCAACATTTTGTAGTCAAGTTCTTTCTGGTCTGCTACTATAAGCAGTCAGGTCTCAATCCCATACAGCAACACTGATCGTACACCTGCATTTCATACCCTGAGCTTTGTCTGCAACCATACATTCCTCTGTGTCAACAATTTTCAGCCCAGTAAAGGCTGAAGTTATTTTGCCTATCTAATTGCTAACCTTTGGTCTAATTTCCACACTTTCTTTGATGCGGTTTATCAGGTAACAGTACAAAACCATTATCTCACAAGCAACCTGACTAACCATTACATGAAAACCATTAACCCTGGCACAACAGACAAGAAGCTTACACTTTTGCATGCCCACAATCAATTACTGGAGAATGATGTCACAGGAAACATTGCTTGGGGAAACTACAAGCCACAAGTGGACATTAACTCAATTCCCTAAATCAGATTGTCAATTCTTTGCTTTGCATCCTCTTCTAAAAGCAAGTGGGCAATTATGGAGATTTTGGATTGATGACTACAACATCACAATATTAAATACAGCATATCCATACCTACAAATAGCCTGAGAGTTAATTGCTTGCTATTGCAAACTGTGAACTAAATATCAATGACCTACAAATAAATATGCGACTTTTGTATCTATCTGAAAACTTTGATTGGTAAGTTATTAATTTAGAATACACAACCAAAACTAGCCATACTTAACAATGAAAATCACCACAAATTTTAAAAGAATGTTACAAAACCACACAAAAATCTTAATTTCACAATTATGTTGAAATTTATGTTAGAATTCTTATCTGCATCACGTATCTGCTAAGTTCTATCTTTGTGAGGTCTGTTAACAAAGTGTCCTATTAATGACTTCTTGTGTTCACCTTCTGCAGTATTCACTTTCTGTCTCAGGAATGTGTGATGATGATCTACTACAATATCTGTTACATTGGATTCCTTTCCATGGTGCAAGAATTGTAGAACACCTACGACTATCAAACTGTGAATTCCATGTCAAAGTTTTGAGAAAAGCTTTGGAAATTCTTTATTGTGGCCTTGATTGCCAAAAATTGTGAGCAATGACCAGATATAAATGATGACTTAGTAGGAGACATGTACATTGAATAAAAAAAGCATAATAATAAATATAAATAGATCATTACCTTTTTTCGAAGCTCTTTCTGTGTTAAATACCTTCTGTCCTGAATCAAAAGGACCAAATCTTTGTAGATTGAACGTTGCACTATCAAGCAAAATAGCAGACACAGAATTGATTTAATGTGACACAGAGGTTAAAATCTTGTCAACGAGACAAAATATTACACAGTAAGAAGCAACAGGTGTGAATATAAAGGCTTGCATTGAAAATTAGTAGGAGGCACATGACAGCATGCAAGTTAGCAGGCAAGTGCCTGGCCTCTCCCTCCTAGAGAGTGATATCTAACGCATGGCTCATGGTATAATCCTAAATAATAGGCCAAAATAATATACTGAATTTTAAAAAGTACCCCCATAATGTTTTTGCCACACAGATAGTCAAGTAGCATATAACCTTGATTGATAAAATTGTAGTGCTATGGGGTTAGTATATGAGCATTAAAATACTACTGGTAAATTTACTACTAAAAATTTAATCTTTACTGTAACATAATTGTTGCATGACTAAGGACTTGTAGGTCACAAATTCACTGATGGATCATTTCATTATTCAAATGGGTATTAAAGTTACGAAGTCTATATTCTGTTAGTATAATAGCTTATAATGTTTGAAGCTGAAGTGGATGTTTAAATTAGACAACTTTAAAGACTTAAAGACTGAATCTGATGGTCATGGTTGAAATCTACTTCAACCACTTGAGCTGTGACCCATTCAAAGGCAATGCTGAAACTGTAAACTTTAAAAGTTTGCCATGACAATAGATCAAGTATTTCGATGCATTGTTAAGTGTTATACCATAAAACCTTTAATCTGGCATCACATAGTACATGCTGGACAATTAAACAGATGGAAGACATCATGGTGTCTATTGCATCAAGACGGGTACCTATCTGCTATAGCATTGTTTAACATGTGCTAATACAAGTTGAGGTAATAGCAATGTCCAGATCTCAACTAGATTACCAGGCTACACTGTTTGCTGGTCATTTCCATTTCTGATTTATCAGCACCAGGTGGGAAGCATCTGCAGATTGGATTAGGCAGGGGTCATTCATCAGGTAGTCAGTACCGAGTTTTGTTTGGACTTCTTTAATGAATATTCGTGTCACAAAAAGGCTTTTCTTATGTTGGAGGTCAAGATAGTTCATGCAGCTGTTGTCTAGGTTGTCATTGCAGTAGCATGATGAATAATATTGAGCAGCTAAAAGTTTTTCACTAGGAGGACATTGGTTCCTTGCTATTGGTGGCTTGCAGAGGTCACTTCCATGATTCCTGTGACAATCTAAAGTGTTACGTAAATTTTATAAGATTGATGGTGCTAACATTTGGATAATATGGGTGTTCCATAGTTCATTATTCAGTAACTGTGTAAGTGAGTAGCAGGGTCATTTTTTATCAACTGAGCTTTGAGTATGTATGATCAGTGATTGTCTTACGATATTGTTTCTCAAAGATAGTATTTGTATGTGAATGAATGTATAAAGAGTAAAAAATCAATCATCAAAAGCCATGCAGCAAATCCACTTGTCATATTTCAAAGGCAAATGTATTTCAGGAAGCAGATAAAAAATTAACATCTTGATTACAAGAAGCAAGATAGTACAAAACATTCTCAACTGTAATTTTCAACAAATTCAACCATGAAGTTTTAAGAATATTCAACAATGAGACGAATAGCATCTCACTTACAAGTTGTTATCATTAAAGTAAAGTTAATCCTCCCCGTGACTACCTAAACCTTACCCCTTTGACTTTGATGCACTGTTTTGCCTTTTAAAATAAGTAAAAAATTATACTCTTAAAAATCAAGACATGTACGACAGCTCTGAAGACGGAAATTTTAAACCAATGAAACTGATACGCCCTTATCAACATAAACGTTAACAATGACATGTTAAAAATTGTCTTTAATGTCATAAGATATCAGACATCATCAATTAATCATCAAGCAACCCAACATGCACTAACAATAGCAGACAATGTTTGACAAGGAAATTGTCTGCCTAGACTCATTTCACAACAACACTGAATTTACCCACAGGCAATCCTATGAAATGTTTGTGCATGTTTAAAATTTTGAGACACACCAGGTACTTTTGTTTTATTTTTGAATAATCTTATGATTGATCAATGACTTTTGTTAAATAACATATCTCAGTTTACAATTCACCTAACTAATTCTTGTAAACATTTGGTCACATAACCAAGGTCTTCTAGGTCGAGGACTAAAGGGTGGTGAAATTACAAATGCTACATTTCATTTGATACATAGTAGTCCTATAACATTTTATTATAGTAAATTAATTGCCTAATTAATTGAAAGCAATTTTACAACTGTATATCATCTATAAACAAATGGACTAAAACAAATATTTCAAATGCAATATTTCGAAAAATAAGGTCACCAGTAGGCAGGATTCACTAATCCAACAATAATTAACTAATTGAGTTTGAATTTAATAATCCATTTATTATTCACTGATCACCATGATTTGTCATCACCAAATTTAGCATTTAATACTCTATTTATCAGTTACTACCATAAAATCTCCTTGTATATAATCCACCTATTTGTTAACATAAAGTTCCTTCTGATTAACAGCCTATCTCCGTTTATTAGCCAAGCAGCTTAAAGAAATGTTCCAATGCAAAAAAATTTGCATTTCCTGTCATTTGTTCAGCTTTTCTTGATTCTACTTTCAATGTCAAGATTTTGTGCACTGAGATACTAGCTAAAAGTCAGTTCTAGACATAAAATAACAATAAAATAAACTCTTCCATATATAACCTACATTGAGTATAACCCAATAAAAATAGCATTTAACAAAAGACAATAGACTTTTGGTGATTTTTGCAGATTATAATTGTCATAACAATACTCTTTTGAACATTAAACCAACATGCACCCCCAAAACACATCCCAAGACCGGGTATATTGGAACCCAAACAAGAGCATTAAGCTATGTACTTCATATATATACTTTAAGCATGTTCAGCATCATGGCTTTTTGACCAGTCTATCCAAAAGGTCCAATACCAAATTGCACAATGACAACAAACTGTTTTCAAGGCAAACAACATTTCCTTCTATTCTTCAAAAATTTCTCAAAAATACTTTTATACTCATGTGCGCATACTGCGTACTGAGCTCATAGACACAAAAGTACCTTAACCTCCTACCAAGTATTAATGTCTTGTTAACATAAAGATATTAACATGATCATTTACATTTAGAGGCTATAATAAATCTATTATTGCACATTGCTACTTCATTCTTTAAACATGGAAATTACAAACCTGCTATTCAAATACCATCTACATATACATATATGTTGCCACATACAAATAATTTTCACTCTGATGATTCATACTCTGAAGAGTGTCAGACAAAAAAAGCTTATAAGTATGATTTTAGCGCAATGTTGCAAATTTTCAAGGCGACTTTTTAAGTTTTATGCCACAAATAGATTGTTCAAACCTGCTATTTAAAGAAAGTAAATAGGAAATAAACCATCTTCATGCTTGTCCTCAAAGGTATACTTAAGTAAAATGGTTCTCATGTATCACTGGAATGTTTGAATTGAGTGCAAATAATCTTTTTATAGGTTTGCTTACTTCTTAAAGAATTTGCAAATGTATTCCAAATCATTTCCAATTCATCTCTTGTTTGAACCTTGCACTCATGATACAAATCAAAGAGATATAAAGACAAGATGTACATGCTGTCAAACCCATTTTCATACTTCATACAAATATATCTCTATGGCCACACCCTAGCTGTCATATAGATTTTTAAAGGTAAGATATACTGGAACACCAAATTTTCTTTGCAATTTTGGCAGTATGCTTTGATCTATTCAATCAAATGTGATATTATAATTAATACAAAAGATGTTCCTCTCTGGATTGCTGCACATTCAACAATGGCTGTTGAACGATTGGCTGGCATATTCAAAATAAGGTAATTACTATATGGGATAATAACTTCCAGAACTTTTTGCTGTTTCTGATGAGGACTGTCACGGCATATTCAAGCAATATAAGATCACATAAATTTGGTCGTCATAAAATGTCCCTCATAAAATAATCAATTCTATGACATTGGTATAAAACAATTCAAGTTTTTGGCTATGGTTAGAGAATGAAAGAAATCAATTCTTTTAGAGGTATAATATAATGAATCATTCAAATTTCCAAATAAGGACAGCCACGAATTGCAAAAATGTTATACAATACCAATTTTGTTTGGTTTTCTCGGTTACACTCAAATTCAAAGCCTTTATGACCGTCACACCACACCAACTCTGCAGCTGGTTATCTAGGTTATGCCTGGCATTAGTCCTGATGCCATGTTGAGGATTTTGGAAAGCATGGTGGCTTTCCTCAGATAGCAAATCTATATATATATTGCATGGATTATACACTGAAACTATGTACCCTTTCTGACTCGAAGATTTTAATCAAATCTTACTTATAAACACTAAATGATCAAATAATTATACTAAACAAAACTATTGTTCTTAAGCTGACCACTCCCCCTCTGACAAGGTCTATTATCATCCTTGGAGAAAATTATGATATCTATGTTTTACCTGGTTATTTTCCACTGTACAGTAAGTTGAGCAACGATGGACAATCAATTAAGTTTAAAATAGCAGAATAATTAAGTAGTCCACTGTTTGAGCACATTGGAAGTGATCATACGTGCATGTCTAATAAACTGCCTAGAGATGATTAAAATATAAACAACTATAAAATATCAAAATATCTAATCTTCTTTGCTTCGTAAGCTTGCGCTTGACGTATTGTGCTCCAACGGCACAACACGAATATTGCAAATTATGATCTTTCTAAATAAACTGACATTTCAAAAATATTATCTAGGCCTATTCATGCCCTCAAATGCCTACAATCAAGTAGCATACGACAAAACCGGAAATACTCCTTACTAACCATGACAGTATTTTATCGATGTAGAAAATAGACGTGACTTGAGAACAATAGTATAAATAAAATTTCGTTTTTGCGTTTTGTTGTAGTGGAGGCAAAACATCAGTAAGACACCATAGTCATCAATCATATATATTGTCTCACAGATATTATCAGTGATAATAAGTGATACAACCGTCTTGAAGACGGTTGGTCAGTGTAACTGATGAAGTGAAACCGATTGTTGATACACCAAGACGTCGAAAGTATCCTGCAATTGGCCCTTATGCGCAAGGCAGGTGCGCGACCATTTCACGAGACATGTCGAATTCAACTACCATTAATAACAATGCTGCTAGAACTTAAGAGGAACCCGTACTTCTAATCGACCAGGGTCATCAGTTAACAATAAAAAACATTGTCTTGACTTCTGATTACGGTTTCGAAAGTAGAAACAATAGTTGATAAAAATATTCCAACTGGCTGGGCACGTTTTAAATTACCTGAGTCGCCAACTATCACAACGTTCTTGCCAAACAGGAGTTTTCTAACATCCTCTGGAAGGTATATGGCCGACATCGCTTACATAAGCGCGTTGTGTAGATATCTCCTTTCAACTCATAGTACGGCTCATTACATTAATGGTAAGAGCATGCAAACATTTCTTGGAAACCCATTCCTTTTTAGAAATGCCACATGGTTGCCATCTCCGAGAGATTTTTCTCCTGCAAATTATGATAATTGGAAAAAAACAGAGAGAAAATTCAATACGAGGCTAGACTAAAAGAGGACCTCGGTTGTACTTCGGAAAAAATAACACAACAATAAAACAAAAGTAGCGACGAGCGTTCAATGGTGGGCTCTCAAAAAACTCTCAAATAATGTGATAATTTACGGACCAAGGTTGGCTTAATTTGCGCGTTTACAAGAGTTAAGCTTTGCCGCAAACTGGCAAAAATTCACCAAAAGGTTCGTTTTCTTCTCCAAAAGGCAAATTTTAATTTGTCATACTCTTAACATACAGCACTTGATAGTTGTGCATCGCTCCTGTTGAGGGACGACAGGCCTAACTGCAGAAGGCCACTAAATTAGGCCTAAGTTCAAAGTATTCTCATCGGTTAAAGAGTGACTACTGTCGCGGTTATACGTAGTTCCTTCTGTTGTACAGAACAAACGCAGTGAAAATCAGTATCAGACAGAGGGTATGAACTCTTAATTGTCGATGCGCACGCCCCTGTATTGAGCTATGCAAGCAGCAAAAGGTTTCTGTCACTACCTTTTTCTAGATCAATGATCATTTCCAACCTTTGTATACATCGAGGGTTTTATGAGATAAATGTGACGAAAATGAAAAAATGAGTATACGAAGTTGTTTTTGAGTTAATCAAACAAATTGAAGCAAGATTTATGAACCTTACTTAGACTGGTGATGGTGATTATGATGACAATGATGATTATTAAATGTCGAGCAAGTTCCAGATTAAGAAAGGTGTAAGACAAGGTTGTGTTATTTCACCTAAACTGTTTGATATATACACAGAGAGTATTTTTGAAGAGGCAGACATGTTGACTGGGGTGAAGATTGGCGGGAGGAACGTCACAAATCTCCGCTTTGCAGATGACACGGCATTGATAGCAGAGTCTGAGCAGGACCTCCAAGAAATAGTCAATCTAGTTAATGCAAGAAGCAAAGACAAAGGATTGAACATGAATGTAAAAAAGACAAAGACTATGGTAGTGAGAAAGAATGTGCAAGAGACCTGTGCCATAAGAATATATGTGGATGGAAAACATTTGGAGCAAGTAGAACAGTTCACATACTTGGGCCAACTTATAGCAGCTGACGGGAGAGGACAAGGTTCATGAATATGAAGAGTCTTTTCTGAACAGCTGGGCTGAAACTAGAAACAAGAAAAAGGCTGCTGAAATGCAACATACTTTTAACACTCCTGTATGGGGCAGAGACGTGGACGCCGAATAAAGAAGCATGCAGCAGAATAGAAGCTTTTGAAATGTGGCTTTAAAGGAAAATGTTAAAAATTATGTGGAGCATATCAAGAATGAGGAGGTACTGCAAAGGGCAAAGACCAGTAGAAAGTTGTTAGTCAACATTAAGAAGCAGAAATGCAGTTATTTTGGGCATCTTATCAGGAAAGGAGGGTTGCAGAAAAGCTTACTGGAGGGAAAGGTTGAGGGGAAGAGGTGTAGAGGAAGACCACGAACGACATGACTGAGCATCATCACGGCATGGATGAAGATGGGTGCGGTGGCATGTACAAATCAAAAAAAGGACGAAGAAGTGGCACTCGCTGACCGCTCATACCCTTGATGGGTGTGCGACTACCAGGTGACAGGTGTAACCAAGAGTTCTCCAAAACGGTTTACCATTCTCTGACAAACTTTGGTCCTTTCTGCGATCGGTTTCTTTCTGCAATACACTGTTGTTTCTTTTACGTTTTGCTGCCTTCCAAAACATTCTGTTCCTTTCTAAAATATTATCTTCCTATCTAGGTGTCCTGCTCCTTCTATCATGTTATTCATATTTTTTGCTCCTGCTTACAATTTTATCGTACCTTTACAATTTTATCGTACAATGCTCTGCTCCTTTTTACAATGTCATACACTTATCGACAATCTTTTCTTCCTGCTTACAATTTCATCGTACTCTTTACAATGTTTTGGCCTTTTCTATCACGTTTTCTTCCCTTCTATGTTCTTTTCGCCTTGAAAATTTGCGACATTGCGCTAAAATCATACTTAAAAGCTTTTTTCGTCTGACACTCTTCAGAGTAAGAAACGTCAGAAAGGAAAGTATATGTATATGGCAACCTATTTGTACAAAACATGTAGCAAAAGTAGCCAATTATAAACAAGAAAGGAAAAAAGAAAGAGAAAATGAAGAAACAAAACATTGGAAGACTCCAAGTGAAAAAAAGAACTCTTTCTGCCTACAGAGTACTGGTTTAGTTGTTTCAATGTAGACAGACTCCAGTACACTTAGATGAAAGGACGATCTAGCTGTGCCAATTATC
>JANTCA010000475.1:2153-12664 GCA_024741275.1 Chironex yamaguchii
TTAGCTTAGAAAGTGTATTTACACTTTTGGGAGGCCTTTGTAACACCATAATTCACATAATGAATAAGAAGACTGACGCCTATTGCTCCAGGTCATTCGAATATTTGAGCTGCCTTGGTGGAGGTTTATGCTCTGGGTGTGCTTTTAGCTTATAAAGTGTATTTACACTTTTGGGAGGCCTTTGTAACACCATAGTTCACATAATGAATAGAAAGAATGACGCCTATTGCTCCAGGTCATTCGAATATTTGTGTTGACTTGGTGGAGGTTTATACTCTGGGTGTGCTTTTAGCTTAGAAAGTGTATTTACACTTTTGGGAGGCCTTTGTAACACCATAATTCACATAATGAATAGGAAGAATGACGCCTGTTGCTCCAGGTCATTCGAATATTTGAGCTGCCTTGGTGGAGGTTTATGCTCGGGGTGTGCTTTTAGCTTATAAAGTGTATTTACACTTTTGGGAGGCCTTTGTAACACCATAATTCACATAATGAATAGGAAGAATGACGCCTATTGCTCCAGGTCATTCCAATATTTGTGTTGTCTTGGTGGAGGTTTATGCTTTGGGAGTGCATTTAGGTTAGAAAATGTATTTACACTTTTGGGAGGCCTTTGCAACACCACAATTTACATAAGGAATAAGAAGAATGACGCCTATTGCTCCAGGTCATTCCAATACTTATATTGCCTAGGGGGGTTTTTTTGCGCTCAGAGTGCTTTTAGCTTATAAAGTGCATTTACACTTTTGGGGGGCCTTCGTTACACCATAATTCACATAATGAATAAGAAAAATGACGCCTATTGGTCCAGGTCATTCAAATATTTATATTGCCTTGGTGGAGACTTATGCTTTCAGAGTGCTGTTAGCTTATAAAGTGTATTTACACTTTTTGGAGGCCTTTGTAACACCATAATTCACATAATAAATAGGAAGAATGACGCCTATTGCTCCAGGTCATTCCAATATTTGTGTTGTCTTGGTGGAGGTTTATGCTTTTGGAGTGCTTTTAGCTTAGAAAGTCTATTTACACTTTTGGGAGGTCTTTGTAACACCATAATTCACATAGTGAATAAGAAGGATGACGCCTATTGGTCCAGGTCATTCCAATATTTATTTTGCCTTGGTGGAAGTTTATGCTCTCAGAGTGCTTTTAGCTTATAAAGTGTATTTACACTTTTGGGAGGCCTTTGAAACACCTTAATTCACATAATATGCAAGGAATACCCTGTGCATTCCTTATAATCTGTTGTATGCCACCTCTTTCTTTCGTTAAACCTTAACATCATATTAAATCACAGAAACCTTAGAGGTATGTGAATAGTACAGTGAGTACTAATGTCCAATCAAATTCAATAACAACGGTTTTAATACAAACTGTTGTTTCCTGTGAGTCAGTACCCCCGTCCTACGTCCCGTTATCCAATCACAACTTGTTAATTCTTTTATCTTATTATTTTGATCGAACCACATTCAATTCCTTTGTCGGTCGCGCAAAGCAGGATGGGAGGAGATACAAAATAAGGGCAATGGTTAGCCACAACAACTCCCCACTTAGCCTGAAGTTTACCAAGAAGGCGAAAACGTTCGAACTGGCTTTTTGTGATGCTTTGATCGTCTTGGGTTATGTATTCCATACTCTGGTGTTGTTTCTTTTGACATCAGATTTGTCAATGTCGATCTTAGTGTATCTTTAGGACTGGAATCTGGCAGAAAATCGGTGGCAATTAGTGGTGCTACATCATCACCACACTCATTGTCCTTTGCAGTAACATGATGTGAATGTGATTCTCCAAATGTGTCTCCATGTTGGTCCCCTTGGGTAAACTCGGACATTCACAGTTCATGTACCTTTTCTCTTGGTCACTATGGCAGGAACCCATCATGGTTCCTTGTCTCAATGTGGTCCAAAATATAAGCTGTACACTGGATCTCCAACTTTATAAGCGTGGACAATCTTCGACACAGACTCTCGTACTTGCAACTTGGTTGCTTCCTTAGCCTGCTTCTCTTGAGCAGTATGTGCTAGTGATGAAAGTAAGATGTCAATCTTCGTCCTTATATGACGTGAATTCATCAATTCACTTGGCGAGTATCCACTCGAATTCGAAGTTTGGACGATACTGCATCAAAAATTCTTGCAGTGCCTTTCTTGGATGAAGATTCGACTTCCCAAGAGCTTGCTTAAATGTTTGAACAAGTCGCTCTGCTGAACCATTTGTATCTGGATGATATGGTGTCCCAGTGAGGTGAACAATTCCTCGTTCCTTGCACCAGGCTTGAAATTCTTGAGATAAGATAGGTGTTGCATTATCTGTAACGAGGGTATGTAGATAGCCAAAGTGAGCAAAGTCTTGTTCTAACAGATTGATGGTGGCCTTGGCAGTGACTGACTGAGTTGAATGGATGCATGGATACTTTGAGTATGCATCTGTAGTCAGTAGTCAATTGGTACCCATAAAATGTATAGCATGGTCAAGATGTAATTGGCTCCATGGTTCTTCTGGCAGCATCCACGGGTGGATTGTTCTGGTACTCTCCACATGGCACACAATGACGACATGCTGCTTCAACATCTTCATCAATCTTTGGCCAGTAAACTGCAGTATGATCTAGTTGCTTCATTTGCTGGACTCCGAAGTGTCCAAGGCTTAGTGAATCCAGAAAATATCGACGTAAACTAGTAGGAATCACTACTCTGGATTCATAAGCTAAGCAACCAAAACAAATCGAGAGTGAGTTTGCAAGCTGCTGGTAGCTTTGCATTTCTTAGCCTTTGTCTTTCTTCTTTGGTGGCCAATCTTTACGAGTAAATTGTAGTACAGTAGCAATGACTGGATCCTTCGAAAATTCACAAGCTGAGAGCCATGGTCCGCTAGTGCCATCTTATCATCAATCGTATTAACCACATAGACCATTTCTATCATCTTCTTCACTGTCCTTCACGTCGAATTATGCATCATTGTTTGAGGTTAAACGACTGAGAACATCTGCATTGGCATGGTCAACAGTTCCCCTGTATTCGATTTTGTAATCAAATTGACTGAGAAATAATGCCCATCTTGCTAGTCTGTTTGCTGCTAGCAATAATGTGTCTATTCCTGGTCCAAATAAAGTGATCAAGGGTTGATGATCAGTAACCAGTGTAAATCAACATCCATACAAGTACTGCTAAAACGTCTGCAACCCCAAAACTATAGTCAGTGCTTCCTTTTGAATTTGGCTATAATTCCTTTGACAGACCGTCAGTGTCTTGGATATATTTGCAGTTGGTCGCTTACTTCCATCAGGAAAACGGTGAAACAGAACAGCACCAATACCAACATTTGAAGCATCACATGCAAGTCCAAGTGGTTACTTGCTATCAAAATGAACCAGGACATTGTCTAAAGAAAAAAGAGTCTTAAGCTGCTGAAAAGCTTCCTGATGCTTTTCATCCCAAGCCATTTAATCTCTTCTATTTTGTCAGTTGATACAGTGGCTAGGCTAGACGGCAAAAATTTTGCATAAAATTGTACAGAACCCTAGAATGCTTTTAGGCTAGACACATTAGCTGGCGGTGGCCTCTTCAAAACATCATTAACCTTGTTCATAATCAATACTAGCCAATCATAAGCAAAAGAAAGAGTTCGTGCGAAATTGTTCGTGGTGATAACCCATTTACCATATTTGATAATGATATCTTCATGAAACTACAATGAAGGAAAGTGGGGAAAACCCCTGTATGTGATGTTTATTACTCCAAGTCATTTGAATATTCATGTTGGTTTGACAGAGGTTTGCGCTCTCGGAGTGCTTCTAGTTTCATTTACAACCAAAATAGCCCTTTTACATTTACAGTACACATCCGCTAATTTGAACTGGCAAGGGACCGGATATTTTATTGGAAGTAACGAATGTTGGAATTATCAGAAGTTGGGGTAAAATGAAACAGAGAGCTAAAGAAACATGATTTTTGTCATTGTCAGTAAGTATACAGATACTCCACGTCTAAAGCATGTTTGTATTAACAATTAAGGACATTTTTGCAGAAAAATAAGGACACCAGTGAGCAAAACTATAAGACGTTTTTGGACAGTTTTCTGAAGCAACACAACTCTAGGACGATGCAGGACCAAATGTTCCATGTTACCATACAAAAAGCTCTTTAACTCACACAAGCAAATGGCATATTATTGGCAGAATACATGAACATCTAGGAACCGACGATTGGAGAAGTTCTTCATGCTCGATTAGAACCCGAAAATGAATTTGACAAATTTGCCATTGCGGCTGAAAAGAGTGGTGCAGTGGCTAGACACTTAACAAAAGGGAAATCTGGTCGCTTTGCTAAAACTATTTTGTTTTTCTACGTACAAATCATGAGAATTTCTGTAGAGTTGAAGTCACAGGGAAAGCGTGAACCCTGGCGATGTAGAAGGACTACAGATTCCTTGCACTCTTCACTTCACTGGGGAAACGAGATGTATTGACAAATTGAGAGATGTTTTACAGTTGCTAAAATAAAAGTTTCAAAGTATTTATTTTTCTTTTTTATTTACTATTTCTCCTTATGTCTCTTGAGAAAAGTTAGAATTAGCAGGTATATTTAGGTCCAAGGACCGAAAACATTGTTCGAATTAGCGAAATTTTCGAATTAGCGGAGTTCGAAGTAAGCAGCAGAATACATGAGTTTCTTATGGAAAACTCTCGGAACTTGAAATTTTGTTCGAAATAGCGAATTTTCGAATTAACCGGCGTTCGAATTAGCGGATGTGTACTGTATATAGTCTACTTAGTAAGATTCCAGGAAGATAAAATGGTAAGAGGATGCAGATCTAACTTCTACCAATCGTGTAGAATCGCACATCGTTCTTAAATTTTTACATAATTCCTGTTATTTTTGACTAAGAGATTGCGGAACGAAAGTGAGCCAGAACCCAGAATTTGATCGAAATCATCACCAAAAGCAATCAGATCTAGCCAGTAAAAATGCTAAAATTATATAAAAATTTACGAACGATGTGTCAGAATGTTTTTTATTTATGTAGCTAACAAACAGACAAACAGACACCTGCTAAAACATCACCTCTTTGGCGTGGGTAGAAGTAAGATCACATCTTTCATATGTACAAGTGTTCAAAGACAACTACTTTGATTAAAGTGTATTTTCTGCTATAATATATGTAGAAGGCAGGGTCCAAGAGGGATCTTGGAGTGAAGTAAACTAAAAATTTAATGAAAATCAAGAGGTTTAGAGGCAGCTGTTCTATGAAAAGTAGAAAAAATTGTCCGAACGCTTCATAGTTTCGGAGAAGCTTTCATTGCGGATAATGCGATATCCTTCTAAAATGATGCTTGAATCTCGTTTTCGCTCAAAGTAGAGAAAGTTATCAGAATGTAAGACATGCATATGTGGGAAAAACGTTGAGCAATAACACATTTGCATACCACGAAGGTTATGTTCTCTTATTAGCTCTACAAAGTCTCTAATCATAAAAGCCAAATGATAAATTTTCCTGACAGGACTCTGACTTTAATGATAAAACAGACTAAAAAGTATCAAATATTAATTGTACAGGCACTTAAAGATTGACAACATTAGCACCATCAATTTAAAATTCAACTGCGTTTTTTGTAGGGGACGTTTTTGATGGCAGGGAATCATAAATACCTAAATGAGCTCACTTAGGAAATTGCAGCTTGACCCAGGTAGAGATGGATCTTGTGTTTTAAATCTGTCTATTAATGTTTTGAAGTCAAATTCAAAATCACTTTGCATTACATAAAAAAAGAGATTATCGCATTTCATCACCACTTTGCATTAAGTCGTGTATTTCTATCATTAGACATGCTCTCAATTTGCCACCAATTGATACACTTTTGAAAAGAGCAGGTCGTTTGCTTTTTGGAAGAGCATAACTGTGCAGGCCAGCGATGGCTCATTAAATCAGGACGATCAAGTCGGGGGCATTTTTTCTATAAAATGCTACCATCATACTATTAGCTGTTTTAAGTCTTGAGCTCTAAAGTGAAATATTCCTAGAGTGCAATACTTACAAGAAGGGTTGGTAGTTTGTCCTTTAAATGCAAGGAGTTTGCCACCTTAATGGATGAAAATCTGTTCTCTCCCGCTTCGTTTGCAACAGGTGATTCACAAGCTAATAGTATTTGTAAATGTTGGTAAATTAAATTCGCTCAAGCGTATAGTTCTTCGAGAGCAAAAGGCCTTACAGGTGCGTGCTCTGGTCCAATAGATGCTCCCACCGACGAAAATTTTTATTCTGGAGCATGCAGTATCAGTTGCTTTACTCGAGAGCTTATAATCATTATCACAAAAATATGCTTTTAACAGCGTTGCTAGTCTCTATTCTATCAACATCAGTCCTGGGGAATGACGACTTTACCACTTTTCCTTCAAATTTTAATGAATATCTCAAAAATTTCAAGACTTCCAGGCCTATCATAGGACTGACTACTATGTACACAGGTGGAAAGAAATTGGTCAAAGATTTCAAACACGCTCAACACACTTATTATGTTGCTGCATCATATGTTAAAATTGTCGAAATGGCTGGAGGCAGAGTTGTTCCACTTTTTGCCAAACAAAGTGACAAGGAGTTATATTCTCTTCTGGGCTCCATCAATGGTGCCATTATTGCTGGAGGAGACGCAGATATCAGTGATTCAGGATATAGAATATTGTCAAAGAAAATCATTACATATGCTATCAGGAAAAACAGCGAAGGAGTTCACTGGCCTGTGATGGGAATTTGTCGTGGTGCTCAAATGTTACAAGTTGCTATCTCAGATAAAATTACACTCATCACAACTGATGCTAAAAATTACTCATTATCTTTAAAGCTCAGTGACGACTACAAACAGAGTAGGATGTTTGGCTTTGCACCGGAAGGAGTAATCTCCATTTTCCAGAATCTACCAGTGACCATGAATGCTCACGTTCACGGCATTGCCCCGAAGGATTTCAACAACGTGGAGGAAGTAAAGAACTTCTATAGGATTTTGTCTACTAACAAAGATCGAGATGGAAAGGAATTCATTTCTACATATGAAGGTAAGGTAGCGAGTTTGACGTTATAGCCTTAATTTTTACACACAACAGTATTGACTAAGTCGAGATAAACAAGTACCGGAATGATTTGACTAGCTACGTTAGAGACTTTCTCAAAATTCCATGGTCAAGAGGAGGTTTATTTGAGAGAACAGCTCATATAAGACCGAGGCTTATTTAAATGCTAGACTTTAAAACAGGGCTTATTCGAGAGAGATGCTTTACCGAATGTTTATGATACACATCAAGCTTTGTAGTCATGTCAGAACTAGCTACAATACTTAAAGTGTACTATACTCCAGTATGTGAAGATTTACAGGATTTAATTATCGTGATGAAGAATAAAAACGAGCCAAGCTGCCGTTTTATCCTCTGTTATTTTTAGAGTTAAATGTTAGGAGACCAACGTCTTTGGACGCAGAATTGAAAAAACTATGAAAAAGCCCCCTGTAAATTACACGGTGTCAATCGAATTAAAATCTACAAAGCTAATAAGTGTCCATCAGTCAGACAATTCTCCCTTATAACAATGCAAATAGTGCAATTTTACCTATCCAGTCTACTTGTGAGATACCAAGTAGGACAGTGATAAGTCCAGAGACTACACATTTTGAAAAAGTAGCTCATAAGACGCTCGAAATAACATGCAACGGAAGTGGTACCCCATGGTTAAAAGGCCTAGTTAAAAACATTTCTTTGGAGGTAGACTCCCAGACCATCCATGTTTTCGTATCCTTTACATTCCTCTAGCCGCAACATAAGCACATAATGCCATTGCATAAGAACATTCCTCATCCAAAAAGATGTACAGAGTACTTCGTACTTAATTTTAGTTGCCTGAAGACGAGAAGAGAAGCATCTCTTTGCAGCGTTGCCAAATTACCTCAAGGTTCAAGTCCTGAGAAATATCCAGTTATAAAAATTTCGCAAACTGTTACTTTTAGGAGAGTGAAAATCAAAATATGTTGAAGCTAATGTATTTGCATATCGTCGTCTTCCTTAAAGTACATGCAGTGTCTCATGCCTTCATTACTTTGATACACTGATTGTTTACGTAAGATGTTATGGCCCATTTACAGCAACTTCGCTTCGATACAACTGCGCATGTGCGTTATCTGATTGCTTGGAAGTGTATGTTTGTCTTGAAAACATGCGTCAAAGAATATCCCAAACACAGAGGATCAAGAAGTTTATTATGACACCTGTTGTGAGCTTGTCTGAGCTACGTTACAAGAAATTCTCCTTCCAGCCTGAGACCGTCAGTGGGAGGAGGATTTCTCAAAAATCTCACGACTCAGAGCACGATAAACTTCTTAATTCATAGCTTAAATTGAACCGGCCGAAACTCGATATTTTCAAAAAATTAGTGATTTTGCGTTCCATTTTGCCTTTGAAAATTTGTAAGCTTTTCAATATTTCTCTATGCCGTAACAAACGTAGTACACAAGGCCCCTACTGTAGATTACTGTTTCGGAATCTATTGAACTGGAAGCAAATAGCTTTTATTTCCTAGTAAAAGACGATTTGATATTACTGAACAAGTCACTGATGTGCACGGATTGTGCCTAGTGAGGTGTATTGCCCCTTGTTCGCATCCAAACAGCTCACTAGATATCAATCTTCTCGTACAATCGGAATACACAAGGCTTTGATAAGCTATACTCCCATGACATAACTGTCCTGTAACGCACCGTTAATTTTTGTCATAGTTACAGTATTTTACATGTTTCCACCAATAGCATATCATTGATCAGTATCTTTTTACGTTGAACGATTTTAACATGGACACCTGCTTTTTATTGTTTTAATCTCGTTATGTGATCTGTGACATGATACAAATCGTCAACACAATCAAATAAGCCACCATTCATTGATTTCGGTTTATTAAATTTTGCAAGTAAATATACAATATGGCATTTTATCATCTTAAATTTTATTTACGTTCCCCAATAGTAGGGCGGCTTTGGGGGAGGGCAGGACCGGGTTCCTTGACCTGAACTCTAGGAAATTTTGTGCGATCACGTCCATCAAGGTATTGTTACCCATTCATTGATTTCTCGTGTGAATCAAATAAGTCATTTTCTGGGAAAGTAACCATTAAACCATGACATCATCAATTCACATTTAACTCTCAACGTTCGCTGGCTCAGTGTTCGATGCATTTTGCCCAGGAAGCACATGGTCTTGGTGGTACCCCACATGAGGGGATTGTTTGTTTCTCAGGATCTTTCCACTTAAACTAATGCACAAATTAAGCGTGTAGGAAATATAGATTATAAAACCGTGGCAATTGTTTTCAAATGTGAGCCTCGAAACACTCTTTCCCTATAGATACACCATTAATGTGCTGTAAGACAATTCCGTCGTAACTCTTTGAAGGCACCATAGGTATTGCTTATCCATTGAAAGAAGACGGTTTTCACTATTTGACAGTTCCATTCAACTCCAATCTTCAGCTTTCTCGACGTCCATGTTTGACCGTTCTAGTATCCTGTCTTAATATGGCAGGAATTGCAACAACTGTCCATCTCGGAAATAATGACTTGATTTGAAGCTTTTCAAAACACGTCTAGATTATAGCAAAGAGTAAGCTTCGTTTTGAAACTCTAACCTCAAAGAGAGGCTTTCCGCAAACGGAATTAATCTTGAAGCATAAATTTAATATACAAGTCCTATTAAACACAATTATAACTTTTTTTCCTTTACTTTTAGCCCGCAAATATCCCTTTTATGGACTCCAGTGGCATCCTGAAAAGCCGCTATACGTCTTCAATCCGTTTCTTATCATCAATCATTCACCTGAGGCGATTCGGGTGTCGCAGTATATCGCCAACTTCTTTATATCAGAGGCAAAATTGAATGGACACGCTTTCAAAAGTTTAGACGAAGAAAGAAGGCATTTGATTTATCAATGGAACCCAGTCTATGTTGGTGCAGTCAAGCCGGACACACCTTACGAACAAATGTATCTATTTCATGCTCCAGAGGTGGACCGTGAGCATCCAAAAAGACCTCATTTATCAGAGAAGGATAAACGATTACTGCAAATCATCTCAAAAACGTATAAATAGGGCTACAATTACGGACTATTAGAATTTATAATGAGCAACTGTAACTAATATTACAAATTTGTAATTATCTATAAATATTGATGATATATTTTTGCTTAAAAAACACGAGTGGGTTTCGAGATTATAGAATGGAGGCAGATTTAGCACTGGAAAAAATCAGGAATCAATTTCTATCTTCTATGTTTCACTTAAATCACTGGAAGATCTTCAAGGAATAAACGAAGACATGAATAAAAATATGTTAATAGTAACAAATCAATCGAGTTTTTGAGTCTTAAAAACTTCTTTTTATCAAGATTACACCTTTTTGACATAGAACGTAGGGTAAAAAAGTAAGCATATGAATGCGAAAAAATACAATAGCTCAACCTGGACTGAAACCCAGCTCCC
>JANTCA010000476.1:0-12663 GCA_024741275.1 Chironex yamaguchii
GTATAGTATAGTATAGTATAGTATAGTATAGTATAGTATATATATAGTATGATGTAGTTTAGGTAAGTATTGTATAACATAGACTGTCAGTCATCGAAAGTCTCTTCTAGTACAGATGAGCCTGTTTCATTTTTACAAGCCAATGACTCAGTTAACTCAAAGGACAGCAATGACTAAATCATTGTGACTTGCCTGCAAATACTAATCGCATTTTCTTTATCTATCTACTGCATTAGCTGTCTTATTACATTTTGGCGCCTTACTTTCTCCCTTATACCAAATTGTCTGTTCTGACTGTTGTTGTGTCGTATGGCTAAAATTCTTCAAAAAGATAAGCAAGCATGTGCCTTTTCATATTTAATATTGCACATGAGATAAAACTTAGGGAGCAAGTCTAATTACTGGCGAAGAAGCGGTATCTATGTACATTGTGTTCAGACGTAGTATTTCATTATGGAAAGCACAGAAGTCATGTTGTTCGTTTTTGTTACTAACCTGAAAGTGTATAGTTTTGAAAGCATATGAATCTGACAACTTCTGTATTTACTAGAGTTTGATATTAAAGGTATTAATCAAATCACATGGATACATTTTAACCGTACAGTAACATAATAAAAGGGATGTTGAGATTTTCAAACCTGGAGAAGTAGAATAGACCAAACACTTTTGCAGAGTAAACCAAGGATACAGTCAAGTGTCCCTTAACTATTTCTACGGTTTTCTACTTTTAATCATTTAAAAAATCATCACTGATCAATGTGAATCTGAAGTGGAAAACCATAATATGGTAACTTTCAAAATTAGCATTACTGTTGCATATGTAGCGATCAAACTTCAGAAAAATACTTCCCCTTCCTGAAGCACAATAATTTTGTGTCTTATTAACAGCATAAATAATAAAGGGAGAAATTATTTTAATTTATGCTCAAATAGAAGCACTCATGGAGTGCAAACCTCCGTCAAGTCATCGGTATCAGGTGAGATTCCCAGCTTCTCAAAATTCAAATGATCTGGAGTAATACGTGTCATGGTAATAGTGTTTCCCCACGATGATCTCCTTGCTAGTTATCATTACCAACTATGGGCTATTCTGGTGCCGTTATGGTGTATGTGTGATGCTGCTGCTTCGATCAAATCTTTGGGTTTAAAATGTCAAAACTGGTTACAAACAACTCCTTCAAAATAAATCAAAATAAATTTTTGAACCGTTTTCATACAAGTGGCATAGTAAAAGTGAAATGCCTGTTATGACAGGGTAGTTTTTGTGTCCGATATTCATCATTCAAACCCTATATTGTCTACTGTATATAAGACTTTAAGCTGTTGTTCTAGAGCCACTTAGTGGAGATTATACTTATCACAGCATTATACGGTGACGTCCTAAGTAACAAACAGGAAACCTAACTTGCAGTGGCCAGTTAACAGACTACCTTTTAATGAGCTTATTTGAAAGGTTTACCGCTATTCCATCGTATCTTATACGGTTGTGTGGAGACTATTTTCAATGACTATATCATACAGTCTAATGATGCTCGTAAATCCGTAAACGAATTGCCCATGAATTTCAGATTAACTAGCTTGTATAGATACATGCATATCACTTGAGGTATTAACCGACTAAATTTTATAACAGTAGCCCCTGCATACGTACACATACGTATTCGAACAATGCCTATTATTCGATAAGTCCATTGTTGAAGCTTGCATATAAGGCTTTGATAAGCAGAATAACTTCTTATTATATATCGAAAACTGACTATTAAGTAGTATGCATAGATATTTTATTTAATCTCGAAAGATGAGGTACAAAATGCGAAAATTATTCTTCAAATTACAAAAAGGAGAAATCAGCCTGGCGAACTCGCTGTCAGGCATAATTGTATTGGTGAGAAACGTTTTATTTAAATTATGGAAGATGGATCGAAGTTTACATTACACTAGAAGCTATGAAACCAAGGGAAACATATCCCATACCTTGCCAAATGTGCACGATTGTTGTGGATGCCTTACTTGTAGCTAAGGAAATGAGGGATAGTTTTATTTTATATTTTTGCGATGGCACAAAAACTTTGTTTTATTTTTGATACTATTAGTATTTAACAAACACTGATTACCAGTTTCAACTGCTTCCTTGAAAATCCACGTTTGTCAAAGTAAAGACCGAGGACCAAAAATTGAGAATAGATATGGAAAAAGGTGAACAAAAAGGGCAACTAACACATTAAAAAGCATCAGGATGAGCAATGTATAGAGTTGGAGAACATTCTTTTCCCTAATTTTGATACAGATACGCTAAGGATGAAGGAGAAAGTAAAAAGTAAAGTATTCTAATCTATACCATGTAAAACAATCAAGACTGTTGAAATTTTTGGTTTTAGATTCAGGAAAGTTTTCTCTTTGTTTCCTTTAGCCTTTTTTTCTTTAGCCCTTCCCCTTTGTTCCGATTTTCAAAGTAGGCATCTCAATTTTCTGTCGTCAGTCGCAAAATAATTAGTAGTGAAACATTGACCAAATCTTCCTTAGCTATATTCTCGTTGTGCTTCATTACTGAAGTCTGAAATGCCATGGGACTTTAAAATACTCTTTACATAAACCTGATCGATTGTATTGAAGAGCGAGCTAAGGCATCCTATGCCATAAGATGTTAATATTATTGTCAAAGACAAAAGGCAATTTAACAATGGAAGGTATAGTAATGGCAACTTATAACTTTTAAATTTAGATGCAAATTATACATATCAAATTATAAATAGGATCACTCAGTTGTGAATGACTTCTTGTTGTTACAAGAAAAGCAAACAATTGATCGCATGCCACCTTTTTTAAACAAAAGCAACTTAAGAAAAAGATATTTTTCATTTTCTACCAACTTATGAACATGGTGATCATGTAAATCCTATCATCCGAGACATGCATCATTGTTAACCGTAATCGTTTTATTTTATCTTTGCCACGATGGAAACATAACGTGTGCTGAAGTGACGTTCAATGGTTTTATTCCAATGGCTAAGTTCAAGGCTTACAAGTTAAATTTTGGCGTGCACTAGTTAGTGTTAAATGTTGGAGTTTGCGGATGTATGGGTAAGTCAGACAAGAACTTTATATAGTTGCAGTTCCTAATCTAACTCTACATGCAGCAAATGACAATAAAATTGGTCCACAGCTATCAAGCACATTGGCAATTTTGAGCTTCAGTATTACTAATTTATGAACTTACGAAAACTAAGTTACTGCTGCACGAGTTGACAAGCGAGGCTGCGCGAAAATATTTTAATCGGCTACTTCAGTTTCCAGACTGCATATTCAGGTTTCATAACTCAGGTGGTAGATCATAACAAGCAAAGCTCGATCTTTTGACTTACATGCGGATAGGAAGTAGTGCAGTGTCAGATCGACAAATGATCGACACAATTAGTTACCCTCTACAATTTTGTTGCCTTTTTGCATTGATATGCATTCCAATGCCTTTTCAACTCGTAAGCAACAAATGTGGCTCTGATGCTAATGATCTGAGTTATAGCTATCGTCTAAGAAATTAACGGACACGTTGAATTATGACTGTATTATGAATATTGAAGACCAAAATGTCCAATATTTTGCTCTCTATGGCATTGGCTTCGAACTCTATAGTCATGTAAATCATTAAATTGGAAAGTTGGCAATAAATCTGAGAGAATGCAATTTACATACTTAGTCCCAGAATAGCAAGTGGCTATTTAATGGAAAAATAGGAACTGGAAACACTCAGAATGTGAAGAACTCCGCCAAGCTAATGGGGTAGGTTGGAGTCCCAGTTTCTCAGCATTAAAATGAATTGTACATATAGGCATCATGGTAACAAGGTTTTCCCCATCAGCATTTCCTCACTAGTTGTATTTTTATGAAGATACCAATACCAATAGTTTCAAAGTAATCCAGAACCCTGATTGGATAATCATCAAAAAGAATCAGTTGGCATCGGTCAGGCTATCAAAGTCCCGGTAAAAATTTCATGACAGTAAGTTAGCAACTTTTTGAGTTATTTTGCAAACGAACCAATCAACCAACCAATAAATAAACAAGCCCTTTCGAAAACTTGACCTCCTTGACGAAGGTAATTATGTAAACGAATTGTTTACTATCATTCAATCACCTGAAATATTCCAAGGATATTTACTAAACTTTGCATATGAGAAGTCAGGTAACGATAGTTTGAATTTCATTACGTATTCCAAAACGATAGTCTTCCAGTATGGTGCTGCTCACTGAAACCAGTAACTCTTTTACTTTGTTCGTTCTATTTTAGAGGCAGAAAACACAAATCGTGCCTATAATTGGAGTTGACGGCTTTATGAAATCACTGCCATCCGTGTAGAATATTACTACAACATTTCTTTCGTGTTTGAATAAACCCACAATGCTCCTTCAATCGGTCTTACGTAGATTGCATAAGAATTGTTTTGAGGTGTATTCGAAGTCAGTGAGGTTCTGAATACTGGTAAGAGAATACAACTAGCACCAAAAGTCAATTTATAAGCGAGCCTCAGTTACGATTGGATTAAATTCTATTAACAATACACAGTGGTGTACTAATTTGGATATCGTTTAATTTTATTATGATGATAAAACTGACTGCTTGTTATGAATTCCAAAATCTCATAAAACTATTATACATAAATGCATGGTTGAGCATACTTCATTTTCATTTGATTTCATCCATGAACACATGCAGTTGCATTTGTAGCTGTAAGGGTGAGGACATCGAGTTTTATTTGTAGCTGTTGTTAAGACTTGTTGTTTTCTTGTCATATTATTTTCTTAAAGGGGCAGCTTTATGGAATCTCTCGTCCTCGTGCAAATTTGCTTTCAAGAAGTGGTCAGTAAGCGATTTAACGATAGCGGAGAGTTATGAGAACGGAACGGAAGGGCTAGTTGACCCGATATGTGTTTCAATTTTAAACGTGATACTCGCCAGCACTATATCTGCATTTTGTTGCAGATCCCCTGTATAGCCTGTAGCTAATCTAAGCAGTGCGACTCCTTTCCTTCCTTACAAGGTGATCACATGTTATTTCTTGCGTTTAGGATTACAAAGAGTTAGTAACTATCCTCACACTTAAAATGAAATGCCTTGAGTCGGATTTAAATCACGATCTTCAAATTCAATTTCCAGTATTTAACTGCTCGATCATCCAAGCTGCTAGTGGTTTGAGCCGTATAATATCTAACTTCTTCTGTACATTCTCGTTAAAATCCTCATCAAAACAAAGTTTTTGATGTTCGATTGGCTTTTTATTATAAATATGTTAGGTGTCTGAGACAAACAGAAGCAACAGTTTCTGACCCTTTGTAATACCTTTAGTTAGAATATCTCACGCTTACATGTGCTTGTCGTACGTTTTCTGTTACATTGTATAAAGCTAAAATGATATTTACCTTTTAAGTATCTCTTTACACCTACAAGTACTAACATCATTTCAAAGACGACTGTTTTTAAGTTGTTATTGTAACTTATTTCATAAAACAACAGTGTAGGGAATGTTAGTAATATTTTACTCCAGTAAAATAATCAGTTAATTTGACGAGGAAAGTATTCTTTAGCACGATAATTCAAATTGAAGAATAAATCACATTAATCTTCCTTTCATTCGTAACACCATTTTACAAAGGATATGTTCAAAAAATTTGTTTCATGAACAATTTTAAAACCAAACCTTTCAACATGGTTATTTAAAACTTTGTCATCACAAGTCATCTTTATTTTAACAGGTACCCTTACAATGACAGAATATCCAATTTTCAAAGTTTGTATTATGTTTGTATTATTTATTTAATCCCGTATTCATTGATTTCTTTATTCTAGCTTCATTTCTTGCTCATTCATAGCTTCATTGGGTCAGATGTATTGTTCCTTATTGCCGTGAAAAAAATCAAACTGTTGATAAGCAAGAGCATTGTTAGGGAAATAGAAAGTAAAGAAATCTTTTGTCGTGTTAACACAGTACTTTTTTGTGTTTAAATCAAAATGTTTACACATTATTGACTCACCATTTTCTCATGTACTTCAATCTCCTAAAGAGGGGAGGAGGAAAGAAAATAGTTCATCACTCAAACTGCAGATCACAATCTAACATTTGCTTGTTTAAAGACAGAGTTGTTTAATAAATTCTCATGTTTCTTGTTCAAATGGAAGTAATGAAAATAATAGGTTAGCCTGAAATCTGGATTTCAAGTTTCTTACTCAAGAGCAATTTAAACACTCTTGTCTCTTGGCTGACCTTCTCGGGCTGTCTTATACGTGAATAACCTAAGCATGCTTTGTGGTTTTGATCTCATACGTATAAATTTCGAAAAGCAACCATATACAAAGAACACAAATAAATCTCTTTTAATACGAGAGGCAAATTTATAACCTAAATTAATTCTGTCTGTATCACACATATTCCTACAGGTTGTCGTCATATCACCTATCCTTTTATACGACATGAAGTAGCATAACAATTTTTATAGAGTTACTTGTTTATTTAGCAGCAAAGCTTTCACAGTAGTAAGGCATTCAGTACAGCGGGGTATGCAGGAGGGGTGTGTCACTGGGCCATAGATACCAGATATTACAGCCTAGATATATACATAAATAGATAGATAGATGGATAGATAGATAGATAGATAGATAGATAGATGGATGGATAGATGGATAGATGGATAGACGGATAGACGGATAGATGGATAGACGGATAGATGGATAGATGGATAGATGGATAGATGGATAGATGGATAGATGGATAGATGGATAGATGGATAGATAGATAGATAGATAGATAGATAGATAGATAGATAAAACAAACTGACTGACAGACAGACTCGAAAGGTTAACTTTCTCTTAAAATTGATATACCTATTCATATAAACGTATTAGCTGAAAAACTACAAGGATAAAAATAATTTTTCGTTTCATTAATGTTATACTTTCTAGTATCCAAGGCAATGTTCTGAAACAAATGCAATAACTAACTTGAAAAGTATTTGTATCCTGCATTGCATTAAATCACGCTAAAAAAATTCGTACACAGACCTCCACAGCTCTCTAGTTCACATTTATAAATTTTTTGGATTTCTAAAATTTAGAAAGCATGAAATATTCTATTAAAATGTGGCTGAAGTGTTGTTGTAACTCATGAATTTAAATCTCTTCTTTTATTGAGGACGTTTGGGTCAGAGAGATAAGGATTATACAGTCACGACGAAGTACATTAGTAACCAAGGCAATGATCAGTGATGCCTAGGGATACCTAGCTGACTAAATGAGATGGTCATAATACGCAATTCATTGAGGACAATTTAGGGATAACATGAAAGTGATAACGGCTACCTGTTACTGTCTCTGTGGTAACGTAACAGGTCAAACGTAAGCACATACAGATCAATCTGCTAATCATTATTGAAACATCAACACACCATCAAATATTCATTGTTGTTACTGAACAGTTCTTCGCTTGAGAACTTAAAGGTGATGATATCAAACGATTAAGTAATTCTTCTCTCAAGTTACGTGATTTTAATCAATGTGCACGAGCAACAGCAACAATAGCATCAAACTAAACTTTACTTTACTATAAGCTTTCTTTAACTTACAAAACGTTTTGTATTTTTATAGTCTCGCTACGCTGAGAATTACCTTGATTTGAACATCTCGTTGTCCATGAGTTGTTTTTTATGAACAAATTAGTCAAAACAGAAAAAACACGCGACGTCATTAGTCGATTCGTAATGTATTATGCAAGAAAAACATTTTAGTCATGCATCTATTCCTTCAGCTTGCCAAAGTGTTTTCTTGGATATTACGAAATGTTTACAAATTCTTCAGTGACTCATTTTATGCATAGGATGTTTGTATTGCCTCATGGCACCTAACCCAATCTCTATGTGTTTCTATCACGAATGTTAAGGGTGAATTTTTGACAATATTTTAAAAATAAAAGCAGAGATCAGTACCCATTTCCTGTTAGTTATGTTCTAAGGTATTACTTGTTGCAATAAAATAGGCCAAGATGTTTAGATATCGTGAAATTTGCAAATTAAATAGCAAATTGTCAGTTCTTCCTCTGTCACAAAATTGCGATTGAGTAAATGAGGCGTTGCTGTTTGGCTGTTTACTTTGAGTTAAACCTTAAAACAACTTATTTTGCTGAAAACAGAGAAAAGACCTAGCACACTACCTCATTTGTACGTCAGAAGTAGGATGTTAACCGTAGGGCTACTAGCAGAGTATAATAGTCCCCGTCATCTTTAAGTCATCAGAAAGAAATAATATTCTGGCAGTAAATGTGACACTATTATAATCAATCGAAATGACTGCAATTGAAGGCAAACATCCTGTTATGACCTCTATTGTCACTATTTTCATAGCTTGTGCTTGACCTCAACTCTTTGAGAATGACGAAAATTACAAGAAAATGCAGTAATGGATCAATAACCTAAAAGAACAATATTGCAACACCCTACCTTCATCAGCAGACGAGAGTATTTTTCAAGACGGCTGTCCTGAAGCACATCGTTTTCCATATTTTCTTTAATAAAATTAAACTTGACGCAGCTACATCATTCTAATGCTTTTAAGATTCTTGTCTGCTTTACGTAGAATATTTATCTCTGACAGTCTGTCTGCTTTTCTGATTTGCTCAGCACATAATCCACTGGAAAGGCAGCTGCTGAAAATAATGCTAAGTTAAGAAAGTATGTTCATGTTTGATGGTGTAGACAAAACAGATCTACCTGCAAACACAGCGCTGGAGAAAACGACATTCCTTATTAGTGAAAGCAACGATACGGTATTGCAATGGCAGGATTCCGATCAGCACAGCTACAAATTGTATCGTTCATCATCGTTTTATATTCTGTGGGTCTAAAAGTTTTCATTTCCGTTAATTATCTCGCTGTGTTAATATGGTCAAATAGTTCATAAAAGTTTGTCACCGTCAAGACCTTCGTTCAACATAAAACGTATAACAATTCACCAAAATGGATAATTCACTTGTCTGCATCCTTATGCGTGTCCGTGATTAAAAGGTACCAGGCTTTGAAAACAACGACTACATACCTTGGAAACTCAATCCATTAATGGCACTCTGTATTCTAATCGTATTTCTTTTAGCTTATTATAGTCACGTTACAAATTTAAAGTATGGCTTCCTGATATTCTGTTTTTTATCGTCGTAACCACACTAGTCGAAAATCTACTTTACAGTACGGACTTAAACAAAGCATTGCAGGTTGTTCTTGTTTTTCATTGATGTTGTTTACAGGGCAACACCATTTGACTCAAATAATGATCACTTGGTTTGGACCTTCCAAAACCAGCTGGCTATCGCTCAAGGGTTCTAAAGTAGATACTTAACACCAACTGTTCAAAATTACTACAATCCTCTACAATCATTATCATTAACTTTGATGTTCTGCGACTTAAGTTAGATACTGCAAATTTCGTGCTAAACAAAATGATGCAATGGTTCTTTTTTAAAATACTTTTTAAGAGGAAACTTAATCCGTAACTTCAACATGGCTTAGAACCGAACAATGCTAGCAGTGAACGACCAAGTGATAGGATTTTATCCTCTTACAGTGGAGTACAAGTAATAAGGAGGCGGTAACTCTGCTCCCTGATAAGCTGAAACAAGCTGGATATTGGAAATAGCAAAATAGTGCATTACTAATCGTGATCATTTTTTAAAACCTTTCGACGTAAAGGCTTTCGTTTGTTTGTAAGTTATCGTAGCAGGACGATAGCACCCAAGGTCTATAACTCAAATAATTCCGAGCGTCTTTGTAAATCTAAGTAAACTTTCTCTTATCTGATAATATCCTGTGAAGAGGTGAAGATCTAACTCGACAAATGCGAATCACTAATCATAGGGAACCAATGTTGCATATGCTAAACATCACACAGGTAATCTTCGGAACATTCGCTTTTGAAATTGAAGGTGGATTTTACCTTGAAGAAGCTAAATCACAATACAATTATTAGTTTATATGTGCGAAAAAGACGAATATGTAATCTTGGTAGAGGCTCAAAGATTTATCACTAAACTTGGAAAGAAGAGAGCCCCAATCAAATGGGGACAGAGTTATTAATTAATTCACTTGTCTTTGAAATTCAGTTTTCACTAGATCCTACTAATAATATCAGATATCGCAGACATCTTTTCAGCACCATCGAAAGTGGGGTAAACAGGGTAGTTGTCACGGGGCCTAGGACCTTGAGGGGCCTGCAAGAAGTAAGGCATGTATTTTTTCTTCGTTTCCGATTTTCGTCGGGAACATTTTCAGGTCCGTGGGCAAACTTATATTCTAAATTTTATCTTTGCACTCCATATCAAAAGATAGTTTTTGATTTGGTGGTGATGATGACAATTTGGGAAGAGCAGGGGAAAGCAAGGGGCCAGAGTTTAAAGGCATTTTTGCTCGTGAGTCACCAACGTAATGCTTCCATATTTGTTTTGGACTGCGTACTACTGTAGGCTACCGTTTTTTTCTCTAGGGTAGGCAAAGACGTTAAATTGACAATGTGTTCGCCGAAGGAAAGTAACAATACATTTTTGTTATTGTTTGGATTTTGGAAGGCAACAAAAATCTAAAGTAGGAGTACTATCCTTTGCGTAAAATTAGAGAAGAAAAGTCTTCAAAAAACAAAACATTTTGGCTTATGATTATTGTTGCAACGTTACTGTATCACATACACCGGTATAGGTGTTTTCTATTCATTTATATCAATACCAGCCCGCAAGTATCTAAAATGGCCTCACAAAACAAAATGGAAATGAGATTCGGTTCTCACATCTCATCCTAAGGGGGTGGGGGAGAGAGAAGCCACCTAATATTTTCATATACTGGGGATATTCATCTGATATTTTAAAGCTTCGCGAATTATGACATGTTTAGTGCGGATTTTTGAAGGATAAGATTTGCTATTTTTGAGGATAAGAAGCGTATAAAATAAAATTGAGAGGATAGAATTTTATTATCAGGATGAAAATGTGAATGCAAGCTCATTCGAAGTTTAAGCAAAATATAAGCACAAAATATTAATGATAAGAGTATATACATTTGTTATTTGGCAGTAAAAACATCAGACTATTGTTGAACATGATAGCAAAATTCAAACTTGACGAGATGCTTTACAATGTCTCCGCTACCCTCGTGCGAATGATTTTAAAAATGCCCGTTACCGTTGCTTCTGCCGTGCGCTCCTTCAGCAAACTGAAGTTGATGAGGAGCTTTTTGAGGAGTACCATGTCACAAAAGCGACTTATAGATTTAGCCGTTCTTAATATAGAGAGTGAAACTGCAAGGAAGATTGACTTTCAAACTTTAATAAAGGATTTTACTTTGAGAAGGGCACAAAAATCATTTTAGCCTTTGTTAGCTATTTTTATGTCAAGTTAGCCTTGATTTTGTTACTGATTTGTTGCTCTGAAAACCATTTAGATTGAGTTAGTGAGATCTAGGAGAGCATTTCCGTCAAAAAGTTTGATTTTTCAACCCTGTATAGAGATTGTTCCATGGAAAGGCGTGGCTCAAGAATAAAAAGACGTGATCTGAAAAGTATTCCCGGATGGGCACCTTCAGAGACCAATTCTAGTGCCCATGCCACCTCTTGACGGCCCTGCATTTTGTACAGCAAAATTCGAATAAGAACAAGTGAATTAAAGTATTTTCTGTTCTCATCTGCAGGTGATTTAAGTGCTTAAAATTTTGTTTGCCAAACCTTGTTTCTCTGTTTGGCGTTCGATTCCCCTCGGCCCCATACAATGTAAATTGGAGTATTTTCATAGTAGTTTTCATAGACGTAGGAAGCATATCAGAAGTAAGAGGACCAAAAAAAGAAGGGGCATACAACCCCTCCGATATTTTTAGAATATACCACACCCTTTGATGAGCTAATATATTTGACACATAGTCAGCCAGAGCAGCAAATTTGAGTACAGATTTTTAAGAGTTTCTTTCTCAAGAGATGACTTTTTTGATTTTTCACAAAAATATCACATGAATACAACGATAAGTTGAACATCATATCAACAAAGCAGTAATTATAGTCAACCTAATACAATAAATTTATCATATTGGATAATTACTAGCGATATTTCTTCAAGGGATTATAGGACGTTCTTCAAACGATGTAAATTGTGAAGGACGGTGAAGGAAACAAGTGACCACAACCAGACAACTAGCTCTAGCTGGCTGGCAGGCATTTGACCAAAGAAAGGGGATTAGAACCTCGATCCTTATTCTCTGATTGGACTTGAGGCATCGCAATAGCAAAATGTGTCAGCAGCTATTACATCTAATTGTAGTTTCCGATTTTCACAATTGCACGGTGCTCTTTTCTTGCTGTGGGCCTGATAGTTAAATTCAGAGTAAATCGGGAAATCTAAGAAGACAGTTTGAAAAAACCAAAACCATGATTCTTTTACGAAGGGACATTTTCCACAAGAGGGGCAATTTTGCTTTGAAAAAAGGAGCACTTCTTAACTTTTTGAAAAAGTGAGGGGGTAAGGCCCCTAGACCCTCCTGCTACTACGTCTATATTAGTTTTTCCCACGAGAAGTGAAAAATTATAGTATGATAATTACAGATATAGTATATATAGTATATTCATACCATATATATAAGCACTGTGTCTGTTGAGGT
>JANTCA010000477.1:2500-12661 GCA_024741275.1 Chironex yamaguchii
AGAGGAACCTTAAGTAGAGTGATAATAGTTGGATTTAGATATTCCTTGCGACATATACATCTTATAAATTTTTTTATTCAAATAATTATCGGGTATGAATAAAAGTGAATTCCCGACAGAGGATAAGCAATTTACGTGAGAACCCAATAAATATACATAATGAACACAAATTTTCATTGGGAAACATCTGGTGTATTCCACACGTAGTAAGCTGTCATCACTTTAAACATAATATCAGTAGATGCAGTAGAAATGTTTTGAAACCTCTGTTTGCCTGTAATTGCAGACTATTTCTCCTGATTGAGCTGAAGTATACAAATGGAATATTTATTCGCATATTTAAGTTTACATAATACTGGTAAAACTGAACCAAAGCTAGCAACTCCCTCTAATAGATCATGTGATCTCTATCTGTACTGTTTAATAGTCTGTTTGGATGGAACCTCAAGCGTCTGACACTTCATGACAATTGCTTGATTGATGAATTGGGAAGAAATGCCATAAAGAACAGATGCGTATAGAATTGTAAAGTACCATTCAAGAGCGAGTACCAGGTTATTCCCGGGATCTATCATTTGGCTGTTTCACTGCAACGAGACGCGGACTGGTGATAGCGAGGCTGTATAGTTGTGGCTATGTTAAGACCCTGATAATGATGCAAGTAAACAGAACGCAGTAGCTACATTCTTGACGCAAAACATATTTACCAGGAGGTGGCCAAACAGATTTTTATGCCAATGATTCACTATTTGGCCAATCGTATAAATGCTCCCCTTGTCTTAAAAACTATTGACTTCTATTCTAAGTTGTTAACGTAGCTAATTTACAGTGTGAGCTATCTGTAATTAATCTGACGTTAAAATACTAAACACATTATTCAAATTTTGAACCGGAATTGAGCACTAGTACGGGGCAACTATAAAATATTCATTTCTCGTGGAAGGCAGGTACTGATTAATAAAATATTATAGCTTTTCATCATTCTTTAAACAACATGCTGTGTAGATTGAGCCTTTTCCTGACCTTCTTGTATTACTGGTAACTCTCAATAATTTATGACTTTTGAACTATGATATAAGATGTTGGTAAAAGGAGTACACTTATTGCATAGTCGGGTTCACATAGGTTCCTGTATTTCTTTTACAAATCTGGTCTCCAAGCACTCCCTTTCCCCATATATATGGCGCATCATATTATAAAAGATATTATCCAAATAAACTAATGCTTACCAGCATTTTTGCTACAAATTTATGTAGGTAATTCGATGTCATGCATGTAATAGAATGTACTACCTAACCACAACAAAGAACTATTAAGTAGTACCTGTTCTTATCCTAATGTTTTTCTCAGCTAGACGCTATAGATGTATCATACATAAAAGACTTATCTCTTTATCTACAAGTCACTTTGAGAATGCAATAAATTTTCAACTGAAGTGTTTAATTTCGAGAAAGTGTTTTCACCTTTCTTGCTTACTTCGTAAGCTAAAATATATCAGACCTGTCATTCTAGCCTCGTCTTGAAAAGCATGATCCACACGAATTGGAAAATGTACAGACTTGAAACAACTTTGGTATAGATATCTCAAAAGTTATGTGTAAAGTGTACGCCTGTTGTGTCTCGACTGTTGCAATCAGCTTAGTCAGCTTAGTTTATCTTGAAAAACAACTATAGCAACCTTTAAACCACTGTTTACGACGAGAATTGACTCCTGCGATGAAATTTCGTACGTATGAGAAGACCGCAAACAGGAAGGTATCTTTTATTCTTTGCAATATGGATTTTCTCTTGTGTCAAAAGCGGTTTAAATTATTTACTTTTGCTTCTTCCATTGCACGCTCGAAGATGTTAATAGTTAGATACTTATTGATGTTCCCATAAAAAATCACTTACGCTGTTTGATGTCACAGAAATACATTTTCGCTTCCTTCTTCATGAGAACCCAAGGTCTTATGTGTAAATTAAGGTTACTAAACTTTCATAGTTAACAAATTTTCAATAATGGTGAGATGACCCTCATTTAATGTCACTGCAAGTAGTTTGTCAAAACTAAATTCACAACTATTTATTCCCGTCTTCTGACACATTTCCTGTCTTTTTTAAGTCAAGGGCCGTTAGATCAGCTTGCTTCTTTTTCACGGCATCACAAAATCCTTATCTAATTTTGATGCATTTTTAACTGTGCAATCGCATATGCAATTTCTAAACCATTTCCATTAAAACTTGTATTGTTTGTGGGATTATTTATTATTGAGATATTAATTTGTTCTTTCAGTTAAGCCTATATTCATCAATTCCATTGCTTTGAGTAAAAAACTGAGACCTGGCAAACAGCAATAAGCAACTGCAAACAAGATTTTTTTGCAATTTTCATGTACCCATGAACCACAGTTTATGTAGGCGAGTATATATCTAAGTTGGAAAACTGAACACGAGTTCTGTCACTGCCAACTTCTACTTCTGTCTAAAAGTAAATGAAGTTCTTTCTGTTTTGCGCAAGGATGTGACAGCGTTTACGCATTGTTTGTCCATGCTATCTGGATGTCTGAGACCGATAGAAAGTTTACTGGTTTACTGGTTCCTTTTTGTCTGAAGTGTGAATAGGACCTGCATTGTACCTGCGTTTAGTTTTAATCGTTTTTCTCAAGCATTGAACTCAATAAAACTATTCACTCACTCAGTTATTGTTATTTTCGTTACGATACAATTTTCCGACGTAAACCGTAAAGGAGTTGATTTACCAGCTACTTTATTACAGCTGAAAGCTTCTCAAAATCCATTATTATTTCTATTTCTCAGTTATAAACGCTACGTCCTGCAACTGAAGGAATGTGTAGATAGATGAATTACAGATTGACTTGATTAATTTGACGTCCCAAGTTTTAAGCGACTATGGTATTAATTAGGGAATGCAAGCTATACACTAAATAGCAAATTGAATGAAATTTATATTATAGCATTATATTATGCAACAGAGTTGCATATATTTAACAATAGATAAATGTTTGTGATAAAATATGGTATTACGGTGTTTATCAGGTAAATATTGATTGTAGAGATGTGGACTATGAAATATGCGAAGTGAGAGGTTATGATGTGTAAAATAATGGCACATACATGAGAGATAAACCCTGATCATGCAACCTACGGAATTATGCTAGGTAAATGCTGATAACATAAGAAATGATATTACAGTACATATTATATAAAGCGTTACGCCATGCCGTGTTCCAGGTATGTGTTGATGATATTAAGCATGATCAAATTGCATATACCTGTAAACATTGACGACACAAAATTTGATAGAGTGATATGTTAATGATATGAGACATGACATTATGGTATATGTCTGGTACATTTTGACACGTGACATGATAAATTATGATTCATGCCATATAAAATTTGATGGTGTGATTTTAGGGTGATAAAATCTTTCAAAATGACTGCCAGCAACTACATTAAATCAATCATGTACACAATTAAATAGTGCATCATGTCACTTTATTTAATAAAATGTAATGACTTCAAGTTCAGTTGTTAGGAATGAGAAACAAACATGCTCTACTTTCTCCTGACTTAATCATAGCAGTTTGTATCTCTCTCCCCAGATAGCTTAAATATCAAAAGGGTGTAAGCAAATCTTTTTGCGGCTGAACCTTAGCTGCAAGTGTGTATTTACCCATGTTCCGACAATTTTATGTCTTGTCCATAAACAACCTTTCACAAATCCTAGGAGTTCTCACTTCCTGTCAAGCTATATACACGAGTATCTTTATTCAGTCTATTTTTCCTTGTCTACAGGAGAAGCCAAACAAGGAAATTTCAATTCAAGATAAGAAAATGATCTCACACGAGGATTTTGCTCGTCATTATCAGGGAGAATTTAAGGGTGGTGCCGTTCATCCAATAAATTATCATCGCGGAGTTTCAACTGAAATGACTCCTATGCCAATACAAGAGGACAAGTACAATCTTTCGACATCGTATGTGCCTCACGGACATCGCGTACCGGAAAAACCGGACGGTCAGTTTGACGAGAGCACCGAGAAGGTTGACGAGACTTCTTACATCCAAGCAAACGAACTTTACATGAAATTATTAAACGAGGGCAGTCGACAATCTTTCCGCGAGAAACAGCGATTAAGTGAGGATTTAGAAAGACAAAAGAGACTCTTAATGGAAGATTTAGCAAGAAACGAGCAATTACGTGTGGAACAAATCCGACGAAAACATGAAATGAAAAGTGCCGTGTTTTGGAATTCTCATGACCCTCACCGAGAAGATCATGTTCAGCGAAATAAGCATCCTGCGGTTAACTATTACTGGTCTGAAACTGAGACAGGAGAAAGTAGTAGTGCTGCGTTTAACAACAATGCCCTAATACACAGGTATGGATCAGGCGGATACCATAAAAAAGACTCTCAAGAGCAAGGTTTGAGAAATGCCACAAATTTTGGCAGCAGAGAAATAGACCGCTTGAATAACGTAGTTAGTCAACCTTTTCGTCCGACTCTCTGTGACCAGTTTTTAGGCAGTAGCTCAAGTGTCAAAGACAACGGAGGCGATAAGTTTCGTTATAGTCATGATGGTTCTAATAATCCTGATCGTGTTGATACAGGCAGAAGTAGTCTACCTGTGCGCCGAGTACCCGTCAGAGAAAACACACTAGGGCACGAAGGTGCTTCCATTGCGAACAAGGATTATGTTCCACGTTTCAACGGCAGCACTGAATTGCGAATCGAAGAGAAGTCTGCTTTTAGAATTGTTGGCAATAACCCAATGCCAAATCGACCTGGCTCATTAGAACACCACAGGAAAATGTTACACTTAGATTATAAGAATTCTTACGAATCATCGACGTCAAACGAAAATGATTTAATCAATTGTGCGCATGCGGACGAAAAACAAAAATCAACTAGAGAAAGTTCAGGGAAGGATTCAAAGGAGCTTGAAATATGGTCCGACAGTAGTGTTAAAGATGATCTGAACGGTCTCGATAAAAAAAATAACAAATGTAATGATTCAGAGCAATTAAACAGACAAGGGTCAATCGAAAGGCAAAGCGTGTGTAATGGAGACTCGTTATCACAAACTGAGGGCACAGTTCACGATACCAAAGGTGACTCCGAAAACGTGACCCAGGATAGCGAAGAAATAGAAAATATAAAACATAGTAATAACGACGACCTGAATAGTGATCGAGAATATCAAAGCGATAATGCTATCGATGAGCGCAGTGCAGACAATGATTTAGGTGAAGATGGTATGGATGATATTAGATCATCCGAAGAACAAGAAGGGCTTTACGTTGCAAATGATTTAGTCCTAGATTTAGGAGACGATAAATCTGACCAAGGTGAGCAGTGTTCACACTCTGACTTTATCTGTCAAGAAGAAAGTTCATCGTCACGAAGACGTCAGTCACCCAAAGGAGTTGCAGAGTTAAAAATTACAAATGTACAGTCATTAAGAGACAGGCACTATTTATTAAATGACTGTCATCATTCTCCAAGTAAAGATAACATTTATAGCGATGGATACACGTCGTCCGTTACTTCACCTCTACTAGTTGAGAACATTGCATCTAATGAGGCAGTCCAGAAGCGCAAGCGAAATGAGCAGTCAAGCAGTTCCTCAGTTAATGAAAATGATAGCAATGATAATATCATAAATCCTAGCGCAAAACGTAGAAATCGAAGCCGTAGTCATAAAAAAGGAGACGAAAAAGATAGAGGGCCTGTTGACTTTTTAGCTAGTCAACACCGGGTAGCAATTGATCTTCCTAAACACAACTGGTTAGTTGAAAGGCTACTGTCCGAAAATAAGCTTCCACCCGATGCTTTAAAAAGTCCACCACCTCTAAATAAAGAACAAGTCGAAGGGGACAAAAGCAACAAGGATTCTATAGGCAAAAGTCAAGAGAGTGCATTTAAAAAAGAAGAGGACAAAGACACAGAGACAGATATTTTCAATAGGACGAATGAAGAGAAAGCTGACATGTATACGGAAGACGTGTGCCAAAATGCTGACAGCATGATTGAGGAAAGTGTCACTGATGCCAGTTTATCTGAGCCTGCAACAACTGAGGAAAGACAACAGAAATCACTTCTCAAAACTCCAACAACCCTGGCAATGCAAGCTGCCGGTTTGCAGACACCTAACAGTCGTGACAACCAGGGAGGTTCAAAATACGATAAAGAAGGTAATGAGCATATATTTGAGAAACAAGAAACGTCAGCTATTTCTCCCAGCGAGTTAAACCAGTACTCCATGAGCCCATCCAGGTATTCCAATGATAGCTCTTTTGTTGGGTACAAACGTTCTGATTCGGGTATTGAGAGCGAGGAGGAGTTACGTATCAACAGAACGCTAATAATAGGGGATACCGAAGAATCTGTAGCAAACCGCGATAGAACTAGTGAAGGCATAGATGAAGCTCACAAAACACGAAGTCTTGGAGATAACAACAACACGGAAGAGAGCTTATTTATTGAACATCAAAATCACAATATTGAGGGAAAACAACCTATTAAGTTCTCGGAAAAATCTGTTGATCAAGAAATCTCGTCAGCTGATTCGCGTAAAAGATCTGTCGAGATGACTTCATGTTCAGACGCAACCAATTCAATAGCTCCTCCTCCGAAATTACGTAGATGCTCCAAGGATGCTAATAATACAACCAACACAAATAAAGATAATGTGGAAACAATTTCAAAAAGAAACAGCTCCATTGAAGTCGGTGCTCTATCTGAAAGGATCAAATTAGACCTCCGCAGTGAGCAGGATGGATTACTTAAAATCGAATTAAGTAACGACATGAAACAAAATGGTAGTACATCGCTGGATTACGCTTCTATTTCAGATATTGCTACTAGAATGGTTAATGCAGAATTGAGAGGTAAAGGTGACAAGTTGCCACCTCCCCCTGCATTTATAGGCCGTTCAAACCAGAATGAAATCAAACAGAAAAATATTGTCTTTGGATCAAGAGAAATAGTAGTTACACAGACCTTAACGCGCACTGTTCAGAGTGTGGTAGCTGGTCCCACTGTATCGTTAGGAAAACAAGGACTGTTAAGACCAAGCCCACGTCGGACCTTAGAAGCAGGTGCTACACCACAGCCAATGCAGCCCCCCGTTTCAGGGAACCATTTGCCTAGATTTTTTCACCATCATCACCACCATCATGTGCATCAGCATCATGCAACGTGTGGGCACCCTAGACAAGGAATTGAACAAGGACCTTGTAATATGCATTGGGACGCTAATTGTCCTCATCATGGGCTAATGTCTGCTCCGGATGCTGCAAACATACATGGTCATAGTAAGAATCGTGTTCCAGCTGTAGAGCATGGAGCAATAATGAAAGAAAAAGCAATAGGCCTACCTTCTCATCTTCAACATGGACGAGAATGCCAGGATGAAAGAAGGCTTTGTCCTCAAGGCTTTGCCAAGGACACTGGTACTGATGAAGATCCAAGAGCATTGAAACCAGGAGTAAACGTTCCACCACGTCCACTTTCGTCTCATCCCGATTATCAGCACCGTACCTTTTCTCGTGAACATGGGCATCAGGTCGTATCACCCAGCGGAGTTGCTGCTCAGTATCCTTCATTATTGAACTCGCATGGAGGTGGCATAGTGAGACCTTCAATTGCTTCCATGGAAGACGAAGTGAGTTATCTGCGAGCAAGAAGAGAACTTGAATTAAAAAGAGAAGTAATAAGGAAAGAGACAAGTTCAGTAGGTAACGACTTTCGGGGGCGCCGTCCCTTTCAAGAATCTAGTAGGCATGAAGGGGACGCCATAAGAGAAATCCCTTTGATAAGAGAAGGAGTACCTCTGCAATTAAACCGGAATAAACTCGAAAATGATACGCTGCACAGGGCAGGGATGCTACGAGAAACATCTTCCATAAGGACAGCTAATTCGTGTGTGCGAGAATCAAACCCTATGCGCGATTCAAGTGCTTTAGAGGATAACTCTTCTTTAAGAGACATAGCGTCAATTAGACAGGCAGAGGCCATAAGAGAACATGCTATTCTGCAGGAGAAAATGTTATCCTATGCACACAGTGAACGTGGAAGATCAAGCAATGACGAATACGAGCGACTTCGGGCTTTCAAACAAATGAAAGAACATGAGTTGCTTATGAAAGCCTCTCAAGGAGTTGGAGGAATAGACTCTCGAGTACTTACAAGGCAAGGAATTGAACCTAGACCTATGGTTTCACATTCTTCATTGCCAGGTGGCATTCACAGAATAGACGATCCCAATCTGCAGGAAAGGATTCTTCGCTTCAATCAAGAACGTGAAAAATTAAATATCCCAGCAAGAAGCTCCTCGGATCAAGTCTTTAAAAGAGATTCAGAATTTGCCATAGAGAGGGGTAATATGCCATTTAAGAGCTATCAGAATCAAGGTGAATGGACAGATCCTAAATCTCACTCCGTAGAAATGAGGATAGGGCACATGCATAGAGATATGTTAACAGATCACCAATCACTTCGAGGCAGGCATATGTTACCTGATGGAGCAATAACTTATGATAAGTCACTACCAAGGGCGGAAGCTCAGTTTGCCAAGTTTCCCTCAAAAGACCCGTATGTGAAGGACTCAAGAAGGACCCCTTTCTCGGAAGCATCACGGGATGCAATAAAACATCCGTCCCAATATCAATCGTCCCATTCTGCTGAAGAAAGACATCACCCCAAAGCAGAGCCGTTGGCTCATGCTATAGACTTATCGAAACATCCCACGTTAAGTAAAACTTTAGAACAAATTTCAAAGCAAGCATCTTATCCTGCTGCGAATGGACTTATCAACTTAGCAATGTTGGCAAGACAAGGGGGAAATGATCCTACCAATTCCTATGCTGAGCGAGAGCGCAACAAAGCAGGCAAAGATATGGTAGGAACAAATTTGAAAATTGTGAAACTTTACTAACGTCTCTTCATGCATTTTATTAATAGTTAGTTTCAACATACGCATAAAAAGGAGGAATAGGCATAGAACCGACAACAGTGAAAGTAGCAATCTCTAACAGCAGCACTAGCACCAGTAGCGGTAGCGGTAGAAGTAATAGCAGAAGTAATAGCAGCAGCAACAGTAGTAGTAGTGGTGGTGGTGGTAGTAGAAGTAGTAGGAGTAGAAGTAGTAGGAGTAGCAGTAACAGAAATAGTAGATGTGGTTGACTCGGTGGTGCTAGCGAAGGTAGTAGTAGCAGCCTTAGCAGTAGCCGTAGTAATAATACTAGTGGTGATGGTGGCGGGGGTAGCAGTACTAGTGGTTGTGATGTAGTAGTAGTAGTAGTAGTAGTAGTAGTAGTAGTAGTAGTAGTAGTAGTAGTAGTAGTAGTAGTAGGAGTAGTAGTAGTAGTAGTAGTAGTAGTAGCGGTGGTTTAAACTCAATTTATTTCTTTATGACGTTAAAATACAATTGCAAGTCTCACTTTAAAGGTAACTTTGAACTGACTACTTGAATCTTTCACATGGGAAAAATAAACTTAAGTAACACAATATGTCTAGGAATTACTTTGCTCAAAATTTCATTAGTTCTGGATGTGTCTAGTCTTTATTCCTTAAGCAAAATACGTAATAAGTAGTTCTTATTGCAATGTTCGTAATTCTTTGACGATGTAATTCTTTGCACTATTGTCGTATCATAAATCCTTTAGCGTACTGATGAAATCTTTTGGCGTTTTACCGTATGTCCCAAGAGTGCTGATTAATGAATGGTTAATGAATTTGACTTGCTCATACTGATTTACATGCTGTTTTATCGAGTGATCATACGTAGAGAGTTATCTTGCACATTTGATTTAAAGCCAACAGTCACTTCCAGGATGCATAGGCATTTACTAGATAATGTTAACAGAAGGTTGGGAAGTAATTCGTACCCAGTTAGGGGCTGAGGCACCCAGAAAGATCAGCATGGATAACTGTGTTCTCTGCGGATTCCAGTAGAAGTAATGAAAGTTAGGATAGAGTCGTGGCGCCATGTAAAGCGGCCCTGTTCAAGGTACACTTTGCAACCAGAAACTTCACGAAGAAGTGACACACTTATCAAGCAAAGAGAGCAATCGGTAGTAATAGTAGTAGTAGTAGTAGTAGTAGTAGTAGTAGTAGTAGTAGTAGTAGTAGTAGTAGTAGTAGTAGTAGT
>JANTCA010000479.1:0-12659 GCA_024741275.1 Chironex yamaguchii
GCTTGTCACTGTACCGCGGATTACCTTATCTGTTTAAAATACGAGAAATACCACTTACCGGTTTTCTCGTGTTGATACTACGTTACGGAGTACCGAAGTATCGTCATCGTTTGGTCACTTCGAACCGTAACAGAGTCTAATATCACTGAGTACTAAATTTTTCGTGAAAGGTAACTCGCGTATTTACGTATTGCTACAGGATTTTTTAGAAAAAGGTACGTTACAGTTTTCCCATTAAACAGAATTTGTTGTCACACATACTGCTTACATTAGTAGAAATTCACTACCAGACAATGAAAACTTGGACATGTTGCTATAACTTGTTTGCCGTATACTGAAGACTGCCAGGGCATTCCTCTCCGATACCACAAAAGATCTCTAACTCAATTTCTATAAACACCTCAAAGTAAATAAGTTTTAGTTGCAGCAGGTTATAAGTTTTCTAAGAGGGAAATTTTTTATGAGGAATCAACTTATGTCAACAATAAATTCATACTATGTTTCAGATAACGAAGACGGGAACATTCATTTTTTAAGGCACCTAAGACGCACGACTAGTAGTCCAGGATGCATCGATATCTATTTTATTCAACCAGTGTATAAATACCCATCTATTAAAGCCTAATTTCAACAAGATGAAGTTTTTGCGCTGGGCGAAATTTGTTCCCGCCACAAAAAGTGAAATCTGTTCGAATTCACTTTCTAAAAGTTTTAACCTTACAGCTGATTTCCAATTAATTTTCAAGAATAGAATTTTATATTACTTTGTAGCCCGCATGAAATCTCTGCAAAAAGGAAGTTACTTTACACAGGGCTGTGTTTGTAAGCAAGCAATACATTTCAGTCATGGAAACTTCACAATTAACAATTCAATAGATGTCAAGCTGTCATTCCTTAAAAAATATTAGTTTTTCAAATGCTTCCAACAATTTTTTTGCATTTCTGTCGAGAGGGATGATGGAATGGAGTTTGCAATAAATAGCATGAAAATACTGTAAGGTGTAATCTAAATTCATACATTTTACTTTTTTCTGCCTACCATTGCCATATGATATATTTGACTCTATGTTTTCTGTAAATCTGTTCATTGAAGCCTTTTGTCCAAGATACTGGTGACCCAAAAGCCATTTAACTTGACCAGCCTTCTTATTATAAGTAAGTGGGCTAGTGGGCCAACTACATTTTTTCTAAAGAGCAAAGTAATTGAATAAAAATCCTTTTGAGTACCATTTCCTATGAAGCATAAAATTTGGTGAGCTACAAATGCTATGTGCAGGGCTTTGACATGTAAGTAAAGTTTGTCCGGGTGAAATTTTATACCTTATCCCGTTTATCTGTTTTCTATTTCATAACCACGCACAATATTTTAAAGCAAAAACACTTATTGGAATTTTTATTAAATATCAATCATTTTCCGTAATTCTGCGAGTGAGAAGCATTTCCCTTAATTTAAAATAAAAAGAAAGAGGTGAACTTGAATGTTGCGACAAAAAATAATGAATATTTGCTCAACCTAGGCCCCCTTAAACCCCTTGTGAATCACTTTGTTTTTACTTTTTTTACACTTCCTGCTGCAAACTCTTAGTTTGCTGTTACACCTTGTAGTGTACGCTTTTGATTCATTGTCACATTCGCTACTGCATGTTGTCTAAGCGTTTATCTTGCAGCGAAGGTTGTTTAAGAGTTCACCTTGCAGTAGTGTTCGCGTTGCGGGGCATGTCTGAAGTGTTTACCCGAAGAGGGAAGGAAGAGCGAAGTCAAGGAGGAGGGAAGGACGAAGGAGGGCAGGACGAAGGAGGGCAAAGAGAAGACAAGAGAAGGGAAGAAGCAGGGAATAGAACATGGAGGGAAGAACCTAGGAAAGTTAGATGGTAGGAAGGGAACGAGACTAAATTTTGTGGCACTGCCGTATCTATAGGTCTATTTACAAACATATATTGTTCTATGATATGATAAAGAATGGTGGACAAAATTTCCAAAATTCTCATGCAAGGACGCTTAGATTGGACACGATAAAACAGAATGGTTCTTTTATACGAGATGGGGGGCGGGGTTGGTTATTCATTGTAGGGTGCTGCATGTTAAACAAGCAATGTATTGGTTCTCACAATGATAAGATACTTACTGGAGTAACTGTTGTGTTTCAAACAGGGTCGATCTTCTTGGGACAGCTATCATATTCCATCCGAATGTTCGAAACTTTGATTTGGCACTCATTTTGTAGTTTTCAGGGAACTTCTAGCACAATGTTGTCGCCTTCTTGCTTTTATTAAAAGAAATACAATTTTTAAAATTTTTTACAATGCACAAGCAATTGGTTTTCTTCTTTCAGATGACCTACAAGTAAACATTACTTTTGAAAAAGCCTTATCTATTGTGAATTCATAGATGTCGAGGCAATGTTTAATGACAGTAATTAAGGGCTCATTGCTGCCCAGATTCAGGAATCCATCTACTTGTATGACAAAAGAGGATATCAAATCGTTTGTTAAAGGCAAGCGATTTGTTTTGCAGAAAACAAGTTATAGAAAGAAGGGATAAGGGAAACATCATGGGATGTTTTTCATCGATCAGCGAGTACAGAGATTGTCAAAAACGCTCTTGATGTTTTTGATCTTTTGAAAAACAATGACGTAAAAGGTATGATCCAATTGGTCCCCCGTCTAATTAGCATAACTGTTCTAATTGTCTGTCCCTTAAATCCTCGAATTGTCTCCCTCGAAGAAGACCCCCTCGAAAAAGCCCCCACTCTAAAACCACAAATTTTTAATAGCCCCCACCTCGAAGAAGCTCCCACTGTTAACATGTTGATTTTTACTAGCATTTTATTGGGTTACCACAAAGAATTCATTTGGCAATAAGAAATTAATGTCTCCTAAAAGAATTACTAACTGAAATATACGAGATTTTTTAACAATGCCTACGTTCTGTACAGCAAGTTTTGAAGATTTTGTTTTTCTAGCAGTTTTGTCACCAATACCTGGAAATGCTTCTGATCCTGTGTGCATGAAATATACTTCACGAGAACAACTAAACTAATTTCTTGTTTTCTCTTCCTAGTAAGGACAGTAACAAAGGTGTTTGTGTTTGCAGCATCGATAAGGTAGCTTATCAGTTGAGACATTTGAACTGGAATATGACGGCAGGTATTTTCAAATAGAGAAGAAAAAAAGCTCTAATTTTGCAAACATCTGGTTACGTGTGAACGGGATGTGGAAAGCTCAGTATTTCCCGATAACTGGCCTAAGTAAAATTTGACCTTAAAATTATCCAGTTAAATGCTACAATGTCTCGCATTTCCCAGGTAAAAAATTGTTTATCAGATATTTTCCGGGAACTTAAACAATTAACCAGTTGGTACAGAGCTTCAGTCTAGCAATTAATGGGATTCAAGGTGAATTTTGGTCGGCCTTTTTAATTCCTTATGCTCGAACAAGCAAAAGTTGCTGGTCTTATTTTAAATAGATCTTAAGCCATCCCTTGGTTCTAAAAAACTTTGTGACTGTACAGGGATACAGTCACCTAACAGCTATGAGTGTTTGAGGTATACATAAATGGGAGTTATGTCGATGAGATTCTGGGAAATCAATCGCACGTCCAGGGTTGGGGCCAAATCCACGACCTTCTGCTTTCCAGGCAGAATTCTCTAACAACCTTAACTACTCATAAACTAACAAATGTCCCTTTTACAGCTTATTGTTAGCATAAAATGATTCACCTTTGCGAATGCTATTTACCATGTCATGAAATGATATGTTATATCATCACATTTAATGGATATGAGGTCAATTTCTTCGTTTTTCAGATTTTGTTGGCGATAAAAATATCCATTACCTACTAGATGAAGGCTGCAAAAGTTACGATATTGCTTTTCATGTTTATATTGAATGAGGTAAAACTAAACTTGTTTATGTTTATATTAGATTAGTAGAGTATACGGCAAAGCAAAATCGGTGGGAGGGAAGGGTTGCCGAAAATGTCTAACAAACATTTTCTTAACCTTTACCACCACACTGATCTACATATTTACATTTAATTCAAAGGGGAAAGGCTAAATCACCCAACCTTCACGATGCCTTAAGATTCCTATTGATTAAGGATCCTTATCAAGAAAACCTGGAAATTGTGGAGTACAGGTTTACCAGGGCAATATTTGGTGCCAGCCCAATTCCTTACATTTTAGCTGAGGCAATAGAACATGACATTCAGCAGTATAAGGAAAATCCTGCATTTGTGCCAGAAAGTCTTTATTTCTATGATTATATCAGTGGAGCTTCAAAAGGAGTTATGCCACAGGAAGAATATGATAGAGACAGTGGCGTAACGGACTAAAGTTACCTTTAGTTCAAAAACTAGGTAAGTAGGAGTCAAACTTTCCCCAAAAGTTCAGACTGCACTTAGAAAATAGCCAATCTCAAGAACATTAATGTGGGTGGATAGTCTTACCACACTGTACTGGATAGCCAATGAGGGTCATTGGAAACCATTCGTATCATATAGAGTAAAGGAAATCCATTAATTTGATTCCTCAAGCAAAGTGGTGTTACTTCCCAACAGACCAAAATTCAAGTGACATTGCAACAAGGGGAGTTTTGGCAGCTAATGTACAGAATATTTTACTCTGGTGGGAAGGACCTCGGTTTCTTAAAGGGCGTCTAGAGGACTGGCTAATTCAGCCACCTAATGTTGCATTTTCAGAGGACGTTACCAAGGAAAGTCAACCAACCCTCATAAATGTAAATCCTGGAGATTTTACCTTGTCAAACCTTATGAAGAAAACTTTAGCAAATGAGGCAGTCTTATCCAGGTGAAAACACAAGTCCTTTAGTTTATCAACTGCTGCAATCAAAAAAGAGTTAGACCCTCAAGGAGACCTCCTTACTGCAACAGGAACCCCACTGTATGTGGATAAAAGAGCTTCATAGAGCCAAGTGCCAGGAATAGCATTTTGATGAATGTTCTCATCATTTGGATCCATTTGCACATGGCAATGGACTTATTAAATGTAATGGGAGGCTACAGCAAGCTGAAATGATAGATGGACAAAGAACCTCTATTTTGCTACCAGAGAGTCACTCAGGTACCAAAATACTGAAGATGTACATTCATGCAGGACTTGGCTGCAGTGTGGTTTCAAGAACACTTGCAGAGATACGAACATATATTTGGATCATGCGAGGTAGGCAGAAGACAAAGTTAGTCATAAGGGAATTTGCAACATGCAGGAGTTTTTCAGCCAAGGCTATCCCTATACCACATCTGGATCGTTTGCCTGCCATAAGAGCTATAAGGACAAGGGCATTTCAGCACACTGCAGTTGACTTTAAAGGCCTTGTACATGTCAGAGATGGAATGCGAAATAGGAATGCCTCCATCACTCTCTTTCGTTGTGCAACAACAAGACCCGTGTGTTTACTATTAGCCCAGGATTTAACAGGACTGTCATTTGGCTGCTCACTTGAAAAGTTGGTTACATTGTGGGGTTTGCCAAATTTAATTTTGAGCAACAATCCTACCACATTCAAGTCAACATCTATTCATTTAAAGGAATTATCTGAGAATCAAGACATATTTTGAGACCGACTACCTGACTTGGGGATTTCAGTTATCACTAGCACCATAATGGGAAGGATTCTTTCAAAGGATGGTGGGATTAATGTAAACCATCCTAAGAAAAATATTGGAAACTGCAAAGCTGACCCTTGAAGAGATGGAAGCTATCCTTGCAAAGACACAAGCCATAATGAACAACAGGCCCTTGACATATGACCGTGAAGACCTGGGAAAGGAAGCCTTAACACCAAATCACCTGATATATGGATCAAAACTGCAACAGATGCCGACAATACCTAGCAATCAAGAGAAGGACAAGTCCAATGTTACAAGAAGAGTCCAATACTAAGACACTATGGTAAACCATGTGTGGAATAGATGGACTAAAGAGTATTTAGTTGATCTGAGAGAGCTCCATAAAATTTGAAAGGGGCAGCATACTCCCACTGAATTAAAAGTTGGTGATATAGTCATAATTGAGGACAAGGAATGTCACAGATTACTGTGGAAAAAGGCCAGAGTCCTACACTTGATCAGAGTAAAAGACCAGATAGTGAGGCTAGTCTGACTAGAAACTGTTCTTAACGGAACGAAGAAGGGGATAGAACGAGCAGTTCAAAATGTATATCCCATGGAACTTCACTTCAGTAGGTTCAAGGAGAAAGCAGATGATGGATCCAAGGAGCAAGAAATACAGCAAGACGAAAATCAACCAGGAAATTATTGTTAAAAGCACAAGCCAAGATCAAAACATTGTATGACGAGGACACTCCATGAAGAACATAGACTATCAAGGGGAGGGTGTGCTGAACCTGTGATTATGAGCACGTGGGGAATTACCCAACCCTTACGTCATTATTGTTGTCATTACAAATGTGTGGGGAATGACCCAACCTTTAGATCAGTATTGTACGTTAAGCAATTGCTGCAAATGGAATCACTTTATGATTATTGATGTATTAATTAAAGAAAATTACATAGTTTTTAAGAAGAAAATAAGGTAATTAGGCTGATTTTTATTAGTATAAATATAAGAGCCATAGTAGTAAAACGTCACTTGGAAAAGGCCACTTGGGGCTAAGAAGGCAATAGACATCCAGTTACGGGGGACTGATCTTTGGTAAGCTGCTGTAATTTGTCAGTAAATGGTAATTTGTTAAGTACTCATTCTTGTGTGATTTAGATCGTTCAGGGCATAAGAATGTGTTAACAGGTTAAATTGTTGGTTAAGTCTAGGTTGGCTAAGTTGTTGTGTTAAGAACCTATTCCCTAGCCAAGTACAGTTCTTGTTGACTCTTGTATCTTTAAAGTATTGGTTATACCTGTTGTTAATCAATGTTAGCATACCCTTAAGTGCATGCTTACCGTTCTAAATGCATACAATCTAGATCCTTAATTCTATTACTGTAAGAATTGTAGCTATAAATATAAGAATTACACCATAAGATATATCACCTTGTTTGTCTTACATATAGTCCTTTGTTGTTTAGTTTAAAGTGTAAATTACACTTGGCAGTTCGCTGCTGTTTTGTGGCAGCTATTTTGGCTAGGATGTTACTCGAGACGAGTGTGGAAGTTTAAAAAATCGACATAAATATGTACTAAATTTGGGAGGCAAAAAGAGATAAAAACACATATAGATAGATAGTCTACTACTACGAGTGGCAGTTTCCATCATGTTATTTGTGTTACACTATGGTATGCAGATAACGAAGAATACGAGATTGACAATATAAATAATTACCATGACAATAACACATGGTTGAAGGAGCCTAAGGGCTACCGATCTTTTGCACTTCAATAATTTTCTGAACGAAAAAACGTATCCCGAGGACCACTACAGAAGTCGAAAACGGCAAGTGAACTAACGTATGAGCAAAGATTCCACAGATCGATAGTAACGGGGAGGTTAAAAGGCTTCAGTTTACCATCCTAACGGGATCACTCCTTAAGACTTTGGTACACATCGCTCATCCGTCCCTTATTCCCCATTAAAAATAAATTGCCCAGGGTCCCTGTAATGTGAAATTAGGTGCAGGGCTGTCTTATTTTAACGCCTTTGTAAAAGGTAATGACAAGAATATTCAAACTACTCAGAAAGCTGGGAAAGTAAAATATTGCATTTATTCTACAAACGCCACTAGGGGTAAAAGCTCAACTTATCAAAGTATATTTTGTATGAACTAGCTACCAGTGGGGGGTTTCTATATGAATCCTGAAACAAAACTGTAAAGTTAAAATTGGAGAAATTTGTAAAGGTGACTGGGGACTGCTCTCTCTAAGACACGTTCTCCTTCAGATCCGAAAATATTATTAACTACCAATTAAGAGTAAGGAAAACAACTTGCCTACCAGTTAAGCCCGTTTAAATTCCACCAACCACCACCAGCACTGTCTGTACAGCCACTGCTCCTCCCAATATAAGGTAAAAGCGAGAATCATCAACAACAGAAGGTACATTAAATACTTTTTAATGTATTCGCAGTGATTTCTTCACTCAGACAATTCATATTTCTAAACCCATTACATAATTAAAAACTTGATCAAGACTATTGCGTAATACTCATGTGTAGGTCATAGGTCGGTGTTAGAAAATCCGTTTTTGCCCTGACATGAAGCATGATTGGACACACACCCAAAATTGGCCATAACATAAGACAAACCAATCATAGAAGCATGACTAAGTAAGCGAGGGTTGGTTGATAGTCCTACTGCGAATTTCGTTTCTCAGTCAAATCGACTTTTGTGTTGATAGTTGCAGACAAACTCCGAATTAGACTCCATCCCATCCTAAAAAACGATGTCTCCTACATGCTGCGGGTGCTGTTCTGGAGAAGATGGACATCACACTCCAGAAGGAAACAAACCAAGTAAGATAGTAGCAAGTTTGATTGATTTTACTGCTACGATATAAGTCATTTTATTTTAATTTCAAACCACGTGAGTTCTTGCAATACCTGATATCATTAGATTTCCTCATGAAATTTTTGTTCTGGACAGAACGTCGAGTTCAGTCAGCCGCAACCAACAGAATGCAGCGTGAACCAACGCCATGCTATGTAAACACTCGCTATGAAGCTGGTCTCGTACGACTATGAGCAAGTATTTTGGTTGTAGGATTCGAGGCAAGTGCGGCAGAAAGACCTCATGCCAATTCACTGTGAAGTTGCTAAATTACACTCCCAGTTCTCTGCTCACAGTTACAACCCTAGTTGCAAAACAACATGTAGGTTCTTTGTGCTTATGATTTATTTTTTGGTTAATAGCAAAATTATTGTGAAGGAGAAAAGAGTCCATATGATATACGGTTATCGGCACGTTATGTTGTGATTAAATTTAAGAGCTTGGAGTCGCTGATCCAAGAGGTGCCTGCCATCCAAGAGGTGTCCATCATCCAAGAAGTGCCCCTCGTCCAAAAGACTCACCTTATTCAAGGGGTGCGCCTTAGCCAAAATGTGTCCATCATTGAGGAGGGGCGTCTTATCGAAGTGCCCTTGGGATGCTTCCGCTCTCAACAGCCTTAAATTTTGGTCTGCTTGTTTCCATTTTACACCGTAAACACATTTGATTACTTTGTCATGCATACGATGTCATTGATGTCGTATGCTGTAATGTGAGAACCAGCCTTATGCCTTACTTGTGCCAATAGACGTTTTGCAAACTGTACTTGAATGTGAAAAAGTGCAAGATCTTCTGCAACTGCAAAGTTATACTTATAGTACGTCAGTGAATTTGGACTTGGTCATTTTTCATTTGCGTTATGATTACTATATATAGGTTATCAAAACTTTTTATGTTTATCTGTTTTCAAACATGAATTTGTGAATGCTTTTTTAGAGAACCGCCGATCAGTACGATATGCAGCGCAGTAGCTAAGGAGGGTGGGGTGGAGTCTTAGGTCTAATGAGATGGTTATATGGAGCGGGCTAGCTCTGTTATCCGAGATGAATATTGTTATCCGAGATCCCAATGTTAAGAACTCTCTCAGTTATTAGCAAGGCGGGCTGAACTTCGGAAGTGGTTCTCCCTACTTGGAAGCAGGCTGGCCCAGTGAAGCGGGCTGGCCCAATGAAGCGGGCTGGCCCAATGAAGCGGGCTGGCCCAATGAAGCGGGCTGGCCCAATGAAGTGGCATGACACAATGAAGTTGGCTGAGAATTCGATAAGCAGATGCGTTTTAGGTTTTTGCGCGATGAATTGCCGATCGGGCCAGCCCAAGCAATCAAATCTCCCATGTAATCGCTCGTCAATCTTTGCCGAGAAAGCCGAGCCATCTCGGTAAGCCGAGCCAGTTCCCTCCATATAATCAGCCCTTGAGATAAAGGTTTGTGTCCAACACCTTTAAACTACCATTTTACATGTTTGTTACGTTTTTGGCCGAATCTTCAGTCCTGTTTAGCTCAAAGGTTGGGCACTTTTTAGAAAAATGTACAACATGCACCATACCCTTTCAGTGACATATTTCATGTATCTTTCAATGCAATTCCTCTATCTCTAGTTATTCCATCTCGACTTAGGGATTGGTGACAAACTCACACGTTAACTTTCAACACAGTAGTGAATCACGTAAATATTCAGTAGTTAATGCGTCCCTTCGTCCAATGTTTGTATAACTTGCAGTGAATTTTATCTTTACAATGAAGTATAAAGATTTCATTGCAAAGTAACCGTCTAGAACATTTGTGAGTGAAAGAGAATGACTCTTGGTCCACGATTTCTCTCTAAAGTCGACAAGAGTATCCGGAACAATGTTAAAGAATATTTTAACTTCGTGAAATGCAAAGTAGAAATACAGCTTTTTCTCTGTTTTGTCTTATGCTGATCATAAGATTGCGGCATAAATTTTTTCATTTTGCCGCTACAGTAAGAAAGGATAGAGTAGTGAAAACATATGAAACATTGAATGTTTGGAGTTTATCAGGTCTTGAATCGTGAGCTCTTTCTGAGCCACGTTTCGAGAGATCCTTTTGCCATCGTCAGGCTTTTTTTTTCTTTTTAATATTATCCATGGTTTCCGTCGGCTTGGGTTGGTGCAGAAAGTAACCAAAGAGAGAACTGTCGCCCTCCTGTGTCCCACCACACCGACTCAGCACTTTGGCGATAAAATAATATTTTGTCTCCTCTTCCATTATTTTTTCCTGTTAGTTGATTAGTTTGTAGGCTAGTTAGTGGTTAATTCTGGCTAAAACATACAGGTGTAGTATTTTTATAATTAGTTTACTCTTGTCAACAGGCAAAATAATCTACTAGCATATTAACTTAAAGGCTACTACCAAAGGTGAATCAAATTGAATTAAACACCGCATGGTCTTTAAATAAGATGGTATTATGTCTCCGCTGCTGTAAGAAAGCTCGACGGCTACTTCTTATAGCAGCGGGGATCCATGAATAAACAAAAAGGGAAATGGAAAAAAAGGGAATAATAAGCTTGCCTTTTTGGGTTGCAATTAATCAGTCTTTCCTTTCTTTCCTTTCCTTGCAATGAGAAGTTTTTTGGTTGTTTATTTCCTTTGGCGCTTCTTCGTATTGGTCCTGCCCGCCAATACAGGCGAGCTCAGACACATCCCCAACGCATACTCCGAAATCCAAGACAGACGTGAGTGCAAGACAAAGGGAAATACTCCCTCTCCGAGCTCGAGTGGGCCAGTGCGTCCCAGCCACCCAAACGCAAATGACTCCTCTTGTAGCCAGGCCTTTTTACTGGTGGATTATTACTGGGGTTAGCCGTTTTGTTTGACTGGGCATTCTGTTAGGATTATTGGCCCCATAGCATCAGCCTTTCTTAGTATGCGTGTTGGACCCAGTCATGCTATCCTTATTTGTTGTAATTTTAGTTGAAAGCGACGTTCCTCTTTTGTTATCCTGATGCCAGTTTAAGCTATTCCATATTTTCATTTATATGTATTTTTTCATTCTGTCTCATTTTAAGGGATGATGACAGGTGCTCGAGATATAGAAGGTTATTGAAATAGTAATAGGAGTGCAAATAAAATATGAAAAAATATTACAAAAGGGAAGACAAAATGCCAACAATGAATCCTAATAACTATCCCAAACACTTAAGTTATAAAAAAGCTAGTAGGCCTAAGCTCAGTATAATACTAAGGTACGTTGGATACATACAAATTATACTTAACTACTTCAAGTTCAGCCAAAAAGAAGCCTGTTTTTAGAAAATAATACTATTGCAAACGATCTGATCGTTGGCATGGGATCCTACTATATTACGACGTTAACAGAAACTCTACCAATTGTGTTCTTTTACTATGGTGTCCTTTATTCTTAACCCAAAAAGCATATCACCTTTAAATTTTTGTTTGAAATCTTCAAATAAACATCTTCTCCAGTCGAGTTTAGTTCTGTCCATCTTGTCTTGTATGATGTGTCTAAGTGTAAAGGTGATAAAGTTTCTAAACTGGTCTCTAGAAGCATTACGTGCCAGACCAAGAATGTTTTCCTTGTGGAAGAGCAGAGTTTTATAAATGGCATTTAAAAGAATTTCTATTCTTTGTAAAAGGTCATTTGTCACTTCGCAATTTGTCATCATGTAGTCTTTGGACGTTTCATCTTTGAAGCATAGCCGACATCTGCCTGTTTCGTCTTCATTGTATTTTTTCACAGTATAAGAGGCTTGTAAAGTTGAGGAAGATCTGAGACCATACTGATGAAATCACATGTTTTAAGTGTATCAGGGGTGTTTGCTTTACTTTCCAGTTCAACCTGCAGCTTAAGTAACTCTTTTCCCACTTTTTCTGCGTGCATATTTTTTCTTAGTGCTATAGTTCATAGCTAGTGTCCGTACTAGGGTTTCTGCTGTATCCCCATCATTGTCACATGTCCTCCAAACTTTTCTCTTGGGTTCGAAAGTCTATCCACTCTTGTCTTATAACATCAGTAAATTTTAATCGCTCAAAATTGAGACTTTAATACACCAATCCCCACCACCCATTCTGATGTCTCCTAGTAGTTCCCTGAGGACCATCTTACGATCGTTCCATTTTCTCTGTATAAATGTTTTAAAAGTGAGGTGCCAGGGCGATCTATATAACAGGCCTAGCCAACATGCACCTGGAGGCCAGAGCTGGAGGCGATTGCTAACTTGATTTG